>JAVSBS010003321.1:0-45346 GCA_033124195.1 Coracias cyanogaster
TTTCTAGCTTAAAGCCATTACCCCTCGTCCTGTCGCTACAAACCCTTGTGAACAGATCCTCCCCTGCCTTCTTTTAGGCCCTTTTCAGGTATTGGAAGGTCGCTATAAGGTCCCCCTGGAGGATTCTCTTCTCCAGGCTGAACAGCCCCAGCTCTCTCAGCCTGTTTTCACAGGAGAGGTGCTCCAGCCCCCTGATAGTTTTCATGGCCCTCCTCTGGACACGCTCCAACAAGTCCATGTCCTTGTGGGAAAGGATCCTTCCTACAAACCTAAACACTTCCAGTTCTGCATTAATGTCACACTGGGATAAGCTTCCATCGAGACAGCATGGCTCTCCTGCACTCCTAGCATAGAGACCAAGCGATGCTGGGGAGATGGAGCCAGCAGCAGTTGCCAGCTTGAGCTGCAGCCGCCCGGCCTGACCCCCACGCCTGCACTGCTGCCAGCCAGCACCGCCGGGGCTGGCCGCTCCCCGCGTCCCTCCTGCTCCCTGTTATCTCTGCTCGCAAGAGCTGGTAAGTGCGATGCAGCAAGCATGTAATTAGCTGTGGCAGAAGCTGACAGTGTCAATCAGCAGCTGCCTGCCTTTTACCAACCATCCCCACCCTGAAGCTCCGCTATCTTGGTTTATTGCGTTTACCAAAGTCACAGATTGGATCTGGAAGTTTTGGAGATGCAGAGAGCCCTTTGGCATTTCAGGAAGGAGATGAAACCTAAGAAATAGAGAAGTTAGTATGTTTTCAGTTTGCAAGAGCCTGGAAATGCCACTGCTGCGTTATTCATCTCCTCTCCCCCCAGAGAACAACAGTCATCTGCTTTTTCCTCTCTCTCTGCTGAATTTCCTTTACTGGAAGTTAAAAGAGACACTGGCAAGTTAATTCCATTTTGGGGACAGACTGTTTTTGTCTGTGCCTTTCACAATGCTCTTGGATTATTAAAACTCCTTTAAAACAGGAATTTTGAACTTGAGAAAGCCAAATTACCTCTGTCTATGCTGTTTCACTTCAGTCATCTGCCTCTCCCAGGAAAACCCAAGTGACCTAAGCTCAGCCATTTTTATTGCCGTGATGGGCCCTTCCCATCACTGCCAACACAAGGCAAGGGCAGAACTCAGCTCACAACTGGTCCCCAAAACGAGTGGAAACGAGACCAAAGCCAAACGCTTCAACATGATGATCAGTTGTATTTTCAGTCCATTAATACACATTCATTTACCAGATACAAATGGAGTGGAAAGGAAAGCGATCGTTAGCAGAAACAAGGATACAAAACTCAATTCCAGCAGCCTTCACAGAAGGGATATTCAGTGTTCACAACTGCTCCGTCGGAAGGTAGAGACACACAGAGACCTGCACTCACACCCAAGTGGAAGCTCTCCTTTTGTTCATTAGTTTAGCTACAGACACAATTTAGAAAAAACAACATTCCCAGAACTGTGACTTTCAACACTTTTTCTCATTTTCCAAGTGTCAGGAAAGAGGTAAATTGGAATTATTTACATGGAGATTTTATGAAAACACATTGGGAGGTTAAAAATGGTATAATCACAAATACTGGGATATACAACAAGAAAGCAGGCAGGGAAATAAAAAAGGAAGCGAGAAACTCCAAGAGGATCATTGCATTCAGTGGTCGATGTACAGTTTGTGGGTCTGCTCCACTTTGATACACCCCAGGTTTGCACCCTGAACTCCATTCCCTGCCATGGCATTATACCCCTGGTTTAACCTTGATTCTGCAAAGCTCCTGGTTCCAGCAGGATCTCAGCTGTGCAGAAGGGATTGCTTGTTTGAAAAAATTTGCAGAACAAGTGCTACAAAATGTGAGTGTACTCACATCTGGTGGGCCTCCTGAGAGATGTTAACCTCTACCCATACACCTGGTCTAGAGACCACTCACACTTCACCTGGACCACCACTGCATCCTACAGACCAAGTCCTTTCTGCCAGAAAACCAGAGCAGCAGCTCTGCAGCTGATGGAAATTCAGACCAATGTGGATCGAGGTCTTTACATTCAGCAGGAGATGGAAATGGCAGTAACCTAAAAAGGACCCCTCATTTAGATGTCCCCCCAAATGCAGCCTCTGTGCACAGACTACAACCCCTTAACTGTCCTGCAAGTGCACAAAAGATTTGTTACACTGAAATGACAACAGCAAACGACATCTGAGCTTGATTGTACGTGGATGTTTCCTTGGAAGGAGTAACGATATCGTACGTTATTAACGTCAGGGTCCCAGCTAGGCAAAACCTGCACCGAGGTCATCCCCAGGGACAGCACCAGGATTACAAAATCACGTTGTGAAACCTGATCAAAAGAAAGGAAAATGGAGTATTTGGGGCTTGAGCCAGCAGAGGTCACATCAAGTCAGGTGACAAACCGAGACCAAGAGACCAGAAACTGAGCCGAGCACTTTGCATCTGCCATGGAGCGCTGGAGTACTTCTACAAACTATTTTTTTTAGTAAAGCTCTCACATATGATGACATCCCTCATTTTTTAAACCATGCATTAACATGTTTATCCAATCCAACACCTATACAATAAAACACATTTTAAAATATCAGATTATTAAAGATACGGTAAGGAGTGTGAGTTTTCAGAGCGGCACATGTTAAGGAATAAATTAAAGAAAAATAAAAAATGTTCTACCTACCTAGGTTGAACTACAAAATAAAGTCTGAGCCTGGGAGAAGTTCTCATCTCCTATAGTTCTAACAAAGAAATGCCACAAGAAACAGCTCATGTTTCTGGGTTTGCTAGTGCTTGCATCCACATCACTTGTTACAGTACTGGGTATCTGCGAGCGATCCTCTCCAGTCTGGAAGTATTAAAAATAAACCCACGCTGGTGTCATGGACAAAGACGTAGTGATTGTTTAGGTGCAGAAAGTAACTCTCTCAAGGTGTTCAACCCCAGAGGCTTCTTAATATAAGAAATAAACCTCCCACGGACGGGACCTGAGGAGCCAAGTCCAAACAGCAGAGCCTGTGGGTGCAGATAAGGGTCGTCCTTCACTGGAAGTGGTTCCAGCCCCACCACTTGTGCTGCATCCATGGGGAGCCCCCTTGAGCTCCTGGGCATGCTTGCATTTGAACATTACTAAAATTCCCAGTATCAGGAATTTAACACCAACACAGGGAAGGGATGTTCAGCATGGCTCCTCTGTTCCCGTAGAGGGAAACCTCCTCCCATCTGCTACTCTAATAGACCTTCTTAATTAGCACCTTTTCACACAGAATCAGTCAATTCCATTTCTCCTCCTTGGCTCTGCTGTGTCGCTTGCGACCAGCAGCCATCACAAGGTGGGCTGAGTGGTGCACAACCTGGGTGGTTTTCCCCAAAGCAGCCTGGCAGAGGAGGACTTAACGCCACTGGAGTTATGAAGCCCCAATAATTAGCTAAGTACCACCTTAAAAGACAATATAAGGATAATTTAACAATTACAGGAATCTTTGCTAATATGAGGACAGGGACAATAAGAGCACTTAGAAGATGACAGGAGTCTTGCACTTCTTCAAGGTTCACACGTACGGGTGGCGGGGTTGAATGCTTCCTTTTGAACTATGAACACAGATCTGTGCGACTGACAAAGACTCTCTGACAGGCTGTAATTGTTCAAATTTAGCAGCTTTGTTCAAACTAAAACAGCTAAAACTATAACAGGAGAGAAAAGCTCTGAACTAGCGCTGACATGAAATAGCAAGACAACTTTGATCTTTCTTGATGGCAAATAGTTGGGGCAGGTATTGCTCTGGCTCTGCAGGGGGTGACCCCAAGTCGAACTTTTTAAGAGATAAAAAAAAAAAAATCAAGGGAACGACTTATCAGCTTACAGCGTGCCACCTAAAAGCATCAGCTCCCTGGACTAGAGACCATCACATGAAATGCTGCACATGCACTTCCAGCAGGCCAACCAGACCACAGATGCACCAGCCAGAAAGGAGTGTAACGTAATAGGCAACTGCATCTACAAAACAGGAGCATGAACCAGTGGAAACTGTCAGAGAAGGCTGCGATTCAGGCTGCCCTGGAAGAACGTCTGGGGTTGTTACTTACTCAGGTGATGCAGCAGGGACAGAACTACCTGGTGCTTATTTACAGGTCTGAAGCCACAGAAGGCAATCAGCTGAAATGTAGTGACCGCTGTTGGGGGGATAGGTAAGCAACTGGTGTGATTCTTTTCCAGTTAAAAACAGGTAAGACCATTGGAGGAGCCAGAAAATGGAAAAAATAAACTTGCTTGTGAAATGAAATACCAGCTCGCCTGCTCTTTTGACTAAGGAGATTTGGGCACAGGGTCAAACCCAGCTAACAAAGGAATACCACCAGGTGCAGTGGCAGCAGAGGAGCTCAGCCTCCCACTTCTCCCAGTCTTTAGGCGTTTCTAATGGTCTGATTGCTTAGTGTTTGACTCGGCACTGCCGATCGCTGGGGAACACCTCTCCCAGGTGTTCGGCTGGAGTTGGACATGAAATCAGGAGACAGCTCGTTGCAGCATGGAGGATGGACTGAATACCCAGGATGGCACCCACCACGTGAGGTCCCAACCCAGGAGCAGTAGTGTTTTGCCCAAGGATGCTGGATCGAATTGCTGCTTCAGTGCACAGCGAGATATGAAATAGCTTTGGAAAAATGTCTTACAGAAACAGAAAACAGGACTGGGCATGCTGAGCTTTACATGTGCTTGGGAAGTCATGTCCTGCATGACTGAGCTCAAGATTGTGGCTGGTCCAGTAAGAAAGTAGACCAGAGACAGGATTCATTGACTGCTCCCCTTCCTGCTTACAGTCACCCCATCTACAAAGTGACACATCAGCTCAGTTTGAGTATCGTGTCAGCTTTGGCTTAATGGCCTTTACCTTCTTCTAAATAGCGAGGAAATAGATGGAAAGAAAATTCTATCTACGTATGGCAATAAAAATGCATGAATAGAGGGCCTAGAGTGCAGGGCTCAGCTGAGCCCATGTCGGCTTTCAAGTTTCTGTCCTGTTGCATGCAGTGCCTTGCTGTCTTTCAGCTCTGGATATCTAAGGCTTGAGTTTACACCTTGATCCTCTCCTGGAGAACACCTTCATGCATAGTTTAAACAAACTGACGTGTTGTGTGTCTTGCAAAGGCGAGCGCATTCTCTTAACTTCCAGCACCTCCTGCTCCATCGAGGCTGCCCTTTGCCAAGACCCGGGCAGCACCACGCCGCATGAGGACTGCTGATTGCTCTAGTTGTGGTAGGAACAGGGTGGGGTTCCCCCCCTCCACCCAGAGGGGCAAAGAGGCCAAAATGCTGATTCAGGTACAAGATTGTTAGTCTGTTTCCATTTAAGAAGTGAAACACCTGCACTTGGCAAGCTGCAGGACAACCCAGGGCAGCACCAAGCACTTCCCAACAGCACCAGAGCTGCATGAAGTGCTCTGATGGTATATGAAAGGGATGAGATGGGGGGACTCCAGCGAGCCAAGGGGCAGATACTCAAAAGCCTCAGAAGAACACGCAGCCCAGACTCCTGCACAGCCACAGCAGGATCACAGTACGTATGCAACCACAATATACAGCAGACAGTAGCAACAACGTTGATTAGGATTTGTTTCCTGTCCCCGGAAGTGGTCTGCATCCTTTAGGTGCTCAGAAATTGTCTTAAGAAGTAACTCCTTCAGAGGTTAAACTTCTCACTTGCCATCATTTCCAAGTCTTTCTGCTCCTCTCCTTTGCTAGTGTCAATTTTCTTCAAGTTCCTCCACCAAAATCCTTAAGAAAGGCACATTGGCTTGGTGGAGATCTTTTTTGCCTCTCTTAGCAATAAAAACCTTTCCGAAATCCCGCATCGTTCATCAACTTGTCTCTAGAGAACCAGACTTCAAAACATAACGCAGCCTGCAGCTTCTTAAGTCCAAACCTCCATGGGTACCATGGACTCCTTTGTTCCGACGGAGGGAAGCAAGTACTCTTCCTCCAGAAAGCGAAAGGGGAATTGTACTAAAAACCCACGAATCTTTTTTAGTTCTTCTGCTGCTTTTGCAGGATCATCATTCGCTAATTTGGGCTTGTTGATGAAATCACGCAGTTGGGCTAAATTATTCACCTGGTCACTGGGAAGGCATCGAAAAACCTGATCAAAACAGAAAGAAGAAGTGGCATGTCAGTGCGGGGGAAACACTGCAAGGCAGAGTTCCTGAGAAAGGCCAAAACATCTAATAAAAATTCCCTGGGATGGGAGTGACTTAATTAACAGCCTAGAGAACAGGGAGAGAAGAGATATGTGCCTTATCTGTGATGTGGCTGGGGCAGGCAGAGGGGAAGCCCCAGGGCTTTTTCTAATCACCGCAAAAGCTCATTAAAAACCAGAAGTAAAATTTGCTTCTACTCCAGTTACACTATGGGCAACCAGAAGTAATAACACTCACTGGAGCTACAGCTGATACAAAGATAAATCAAAACTGCTGCCACCTTGAGCTGCCATCACACCCTGAGGATGCACAAACTCCAGTTTCTTTTTCACAGCTCCTGTATCCGACACCACTTGCTCCATCAAAGCATCTCTGAAGAGCCAACCCCAGGAACTGGACCTGCTGCCCTTGCCCTCCCTGTGCTGCTTCTCCTATTTGCATCTTCTACGGCCGCAGGGGAAGGAGGAAAGGGAAGCGTGCCACGTTCCTCACCTTGTCGAAGATGGTGGCATTGCGAGCTGCTGTAGAAATCCACACCTCCTTGAAGAATTTGTCACAGACGGGATCTTGGTGTTCTGGATTGTGATCAGAGCCACCAAGGACAACCCTGAGAAGATAAAGGGATCCATGCTCATGGAGGCTGAAGCACTGGTGGCTTCCCCGCTTGAGAAAAGCCAGGACAGGGAGTTTCCTTGGGACTTGCCAAACCCTGGGGGCTCCCAGCACCCTCCTGCTCCCGTCCCCTGCCACAGGCTGTCAGCTGTAACACTGCTTGATTTTCTCCTTTTTTTTCTGTGCAATAACTGTCCAGATGGGAAACAGAGGGGGGAAAAAAAAGGAAGAAAAAGGTCTTATTGAAAAAACAGCCATGTTGTGGGCCAGATGGCTGCTCTGAGTGAAGAAACTTTCATTAGGAAGAGACGCCACTACCCAAAATTGAGAGAGTGTGAAAACAAGATCTGGAGGCAAAACATCACTGTCTTGTTTATGAGCTCTCCCAGTGAAATCCTGGAGCAAAACAATTTGTGAGTCAAGCTGCCGAGCTGAGGACATGAGCTGTGTGAGAAAGGCTAACTCCAGTGAAACAGCAGCAAACTCTGGGCAAAGTCCAAACAAGGCAACGCTAAACCTGAGCAGGCAGCAGCAGCCCCAGCGGTTTGAAAGGCTGCGGGCAGGCGTCAGTCTGAGCAAGCCCTGCCTGCGTCCCTGTGTGCATCCCACCTGAAGCACCGCAGCCGGAGGGACAGGGCAAACTTCCCAGCGCTGTATTCCTCCCCGTCCATCACAGAGGGGACGGTCTCAGTGTCCTGCACGATGATGGCCATCTCGCTGTCCCGCTTCCCCAGCATGCTGCGGTCATTGATGTTGGCAGAGCCTGGTGAGGGGGGAAACAAAAGCACCAGCAATGCACCACTGCTGCATGAGGGGCTCCTACATATCCTCCATCACCACCCACCATTCCCCAGGCCCTCCACATCCCTTATCTCCATGTGGCTTCACTCGAGAAAACCCTGACCAAAGGGCTTCCATATGGAAACACACAACTTGAGAGCCAGGATTTGGGGGAGGGAAAAAACCCTCCCTAATTTTTGCAGGCTTCAAAAGCTCCAGGCTTGGAAGAAGGTTAAATCACAGCCAAGCCCAGACCAACATGTTCAAAAGTTTACTCTTTCTGTAACTTCCCAGATACTTTTGCTGAAGGATGTCACAGCTTTCAAAGGTCTTTGCTGCATTTGGTTTGGACACCAAGTTACTCAACACAGGATGGGCTCCATGGGTAAATCTGCTCTTATCTTCAGTAGTGTAAAGAGGGGAAGTTTTTCATTTGCCATTTGGAAGGCAGGGGGTTTTGGGGAGGGGGAATCCAGGAAGAGGGATGTCATCTCACTGTGGGTAACCAACACCCAGATCCTCCTGTCCTGCTGGGATCACACTTTTGTGCCTGCAGATGCCAGAGCTCAGGCACCATCCCTGCTAACACACCAAGGCAGCAGTGGATCCCAGGGCTTTGGGGGACTTTACAACTGCAGGAGATGTTTCTTCTCTACTCCTTGCCCTGTGCTTGCTGCAGCACTACCACATGCTGCGCAAAAACCAAACCCCAGGAAGGAGAGAGGTGCTTTCCATTGGAAACACCTTCCCCGGCAGTGGGACCCACAGGTGGCCTGCACAGCTCCCAGCTCACACCCTGGGAAAGAACCATTTCAGCTCCCAACAAAGCTGCTGGAAGGCAGCAGAAATTTCCCCAAGCTGCATTTCTACTGCATGGCTCTGGCTGTGTTTTTTGGGGGTGGGTGGTGTCCCTCTCCAAAATGGACCACCCTACTCCTGTAAGGGTCTGGGCGCTGGGCTGCAGTGGCTCCAGCCCTGACTCCATATCGCGGTGCAGACGCTCCCCAGCCCACACGTGCCATGCAGAGTCTGACACCCACAGCATCGCTCGAGACCAGCTGAGGCTTTATCCCCCAAACAGGTCTCTCTGTCCACACAGCCGTCAGAAGGTGAGGGACGGGGACACCCACAAGTGGCTCCAAGGGAACAGCAAGATGCAGCCAGCAATAGGAGTCATCAGGTCATTAACCCACAGAAGTGACCAAACAACAGCAACAAATGTCCAGACACAGCCCCCAGCTCCGTGTGAGACCCCCAGGCATGAGGTAGCCATTTAGCCATCTCAGTACTGAATTAAGTCCAGGGGAGCTAACACGAAGGGAGGAAGAATGAGCCAAGCCCTTCACCATCGTTTCACCCCTCTCTCCTGCACCGTGGCTCTGTTAGCGTTTTATTTCCATGCACCATCTCTTTCTTGGAAAGGGATGACAGTGGCTCCCCACCACCTCACCAGCTGCCACGGATGTATAAAAATCCATCCCCAGGCTCACAGATAGAGAAAATAGAAACTAAGAGCTGTCCCAGGCCCCCAGATCATCACAATTGCAACAACACTGCTCCTGCTGTAACATTAAAACCACCTCTGGGCTGCTCTGCACACTGGAGATGGGATCTGATCTCTGAGAGGGTACCAGAGGGGCAAACCTAACCACAGGTCATCTGAGACACCAGGCTGAGCTGCTGCTTTGAAGGAGGGAAGTATTTTGAGTCTTGCAAAATCTGGTATTAAGTTACGCTTTGGCAAAGTTTTTTTTGCTGATATAACAGATCGAGAAGGGTTTCGTTAAAGAAACAGGCTAAAATTCTCCTTTTCTGCTGTGATGGAGAACTCTGAGCCTGAGGTCTCTTGTCTTTGCTTCGTGATCTCCTAATAAATATGGTAAGAGAAATGGATGAAGTGATATCTATTACTTGTTAGATTTCCCCATTCTTAGGAAATGGAGCTGATAAATGACACATGTTGTCCAAACCTTCCAAATTTTACAGCACATTCTGTTCTTTAAGGAACAGATGACAAGTCTTACAAGTCTTCCTGCTAGAGCAGAGTTTGATACAAGACAGATGGACAATATTCCCTGCACTGGGATTCTCTTTACTGTTACACAGAGATTTAAAACCATTTTAGAAAAACAAATTAAATGCCAGCCCTCCAAATCCTTTCCTCCCTCCTACCTACACCTCCTGGTGAATTTATGAGTTTGTTGGGGGGGGGGCATTAGGTTATTTTCTTTTCTTTTTTCAACAGATAAATATTTCACAAGAAAGAAATCACAACACAGGAAAGCACACGGCACCACAGCCTGCACCGAGTACAGGGCAGAGAAGCAAAGGAACTAATCCAGATAAAAGCGAGTGGTCCAAACCCCTCCCGCAGGCCCCCTGCTCACCGATTATAACTGTGTTGTCATCAGCAATAAGCAGTTTGCTGTGAACATAGATGAGCTCTGTGACTAGTTTTCCTTCCAACTCTGCGTATGTTCGAAGTCCACAGAATGATATGTAGTTTATCCACTTATCTCCAACTGGAAATTAAAAGAGAACAAAACTGATGGGATAAAGGAGGTAGAAGTGAGAAGAAAGAGAAAAGACCCTCTTTATATGGAGACCCATATGAATAACAGTTCACTTCTGGTTTCTTAAAAGAATAGTAAGCAAACACATAATAGTATACATTTTAAAAATAGACTTTAAAAACTGCCTGGGGCCTCTCTGTGCTGCTCTGATCCGCTGCCTGTTCAGATACTTCCACTTTGGTGAGAAATGACCCCAACTCCCCCTGCGCAGCATGCGAGTGCTCACAATTCATCTGAACATCTTAAAATAACTGGAGTATGTGACTGTTATTCTGCAGATCCTGCAGAAAGGAGCCTGGAAGCAGGTGTTTTGTCCACACACAGTATGGAAAATATGTCCTAATGTACTTGTATGCAGCTCAGATTTACAGAAAGACGTAGAACGAATGAGGCATTATGCACGCTCCTAGTGCTTGGGATACGTGGGTTTTCATGGTGCTCCAATTCCCAGCAGAGCAAATTCAAGCAGGCACCCTCCTGGGCGAGGAAGCAGCTCAGAAACAGCGTCCTGCTTAGGCAGGTTTTTCCTCTCCATGTTCAACAACTTCCAGAAGCAAATCCAGGGTGGGATTCACAGGGGAGGTTGAGGGCTCGTCGCTCCCAGAAGCGTGACCCTGCTCAGGACATTTTCCAAATAACACGATCCTGAGCAGCTGCAACTGCGCTGTGCTTCTCCCCGGGGTCATCTCCTCCTCCGGATCTGGGCTGTATCCAAGTGCAAGTCTGACAACAGGCCACGGCTTGCGTGACCCAACAGACCTCGCCACAGGATGACAGAGGAGGAGGAGGTCGCTCACCAGCCCCATAAACCCATAGAACACATTGCTGTGAAATGCCCCAGTTCACACCCAAACCCCTCAGCCACAGCAAGCCCATGTTAATAACACGCTGGAAAATCTGATTTATGTGTTATAGATGTATCCATCGGACAGAAGCATCCCAAGACTACGCAACGTAGAGGAGAGGAATAAAGCTCTTACCCTCTGTCTTTAGCTGGCCCAGGATTGAGTTTTCTCCTCGGCACATGGTCCTGGAAAGAAGGTAGGCAGCCATCAGCACCACCGCTATTCGAGGCAACGGCATATGCTGAAGCAGAACTGGGCGAGGTAAATTGCAAACACAGATGCCTTTTAGATACCCCATGGAAGCAGAAGAAACATGGTGCTTCCAGAGTACACATTTTTCCCAAATGACTGTTGATATAGCAAGGACTGCTCATTTCCTACAGGAGCTGGGGAGCTTTTTTGCCTTCTACAGTACACTGCAGTGATGATAAACATCTTACAAATGCGGCTGCTACTGTCTATGACACAGGTCTGGATGTGAAATCACATGAAGACAAAAAGTCAACATGTGCAGAGCACCAGGTCAGGGAGTTTGCATGATTACGGCTGGGCTGGAAAAGCCACAGCTGGCATCTCATTCAGAAAAAACCTAACCCATGGGCAATTTCTCAAGACCTATGGTTGCTCTTGCAGAAGAAAGCTCAGGCAGAAGGGCCTAGTTAGTGAGACATGCTGCTTTCCATCTGCTTGTGACTCCTGCCCTGCTTGTCCTTCTGGAGGAACAGCAGGACCCCTGCAGACCAGCAGACAAGGGAGATTTCACTCCAGAGGTAGCAGCAGTCTCCACAGACTGCACCCTGGCCATACTATAAGACAGCAGCTTTCCAGTAAAGCCATCTTGGCCTTGGGCCATTTTGCCTTCCTCTACAGCCTGTTCCTAGTATAGGGCTACCTAGAACCACTGTGTCTCAGTCCTTCCTGTGAAGCCTGCTGGGTTGCAAGTCCCCCCCAAAAAAACATCCATCCCAGAGCAGAGGAACCACATCAGGGAATGCAGCGTTGCCATCGTGGGGCTGAAGGGCAGACTCAGGCAAAGTACTGGCCAAAAAGGCAGATTTAGAGACAAAGCCCAGGGGCTGCACACTCCCTTCTGGCTGCAGTGGCAATGAGGATGCTGCCAGGAGGAATCATAGAATTGTGTTGGTTGGGAGAGACCTCTGAGATCATCAAGTCCAACTGTTAACCCAGCACTGCCAGGTCACCACTAAACCACGTCCCTTAGCATCACATCTACAAGTCTTTTCAACCCTCCAGGGATGAAGACTCCATCACTTCCCTGGGCAGCCTGTTCCAGGGCTTGTCAACCCTTTCTGCAAAGCATTTTTTCCCAATATCCAACCTAAACCTCCTCTAGTGCAACTTGAGGCTGTTTCCTCTTGGGATCAGGGGATCCACAGTCCCAGGGCAGAGGCAGGGATTTTTCTGTGGAGAACACCAGACTTCCGCGCTTGTCTCACCTCCTAATGCCAGCCCTGAGGCTAGCAAATAAACGAGCTGAAGTGAAAGCCACACAAACAAGTTTTCTTCTTTCCCAAACCCTGTGCATTCCTGTGGACAACACCTCACGTGACTCCACGCTGACGGTGGCTGGAGCCCTGAGGACCACCCGCAGCAGAGGGGACCGGGAGGTCTCCGGCAGCTCTCCTTGCAGCAGGGCTGCCCGCAGTACCTGTAGTTGAAGTGCATTATGGCCTGCAGCGCGTTCCCCCCGCCCGTCGAAATGTCTCCTTCAAACCCAGGCAGCAGCGGGATCACCACGTACACTCGGAAACGCTTGTTTTCCCTGAAACGACAGTTTGGGGGAATATTAGCCCACAACATTACAGCTTCACACGAGGTGAAGTCGGTTTCCCTGAGCTGACCCTGTGAAGGGTATTTGCAGTTTCAGGTCGTCATCACCTGTCACCAGTACTTCAGGGAGCGCTCAGACATTCAGGTGGAGAAGGAATAATTTACTCTGAGACAACAAAAGAAGCTAAAGGAAAAGAAACATGTTCTCACTGAAGTTCAAGGGCAGGAAGATTTTGCAGGTTATGTCTGCCACAATAGAAGTTCATTTGAGCACCTCAATAGCCCAGTCACATGGATACTGGTGCATACTGGTTTACACGACTGCCTGGCAGAGCAAAGATTACAGAGGTATCACAGGCACAAAACCAAACGTAAGCTGACATTCCCACTACATCCTGCTTTTTAGGAGTCAGAAACATCACAGAAGGTGGAAATAGCTCAGGGTACAAGCAAAACATCGATCATTCAAGGAAGGCACTGAGACATCGCAGCCCACAAAAGCTCTGTTCCAGAGCTCCCCCAAACTAAACCGCACCTGAACCGTGATCCAATTCGGAACAAAAGCTACAGCTGTGGCACTGCTCAGGGCTCTTCTTAAAGCCCACCTTTGGGTCTTCTTTGCTGACAAGAGCCCGATAGGTCTGCTCTGCCAGCACTTCCCAGGCACCCCTGGGTGCGGGCAATCCCAGGAGGAGGAGGATGCTCCATTGAAGGCTGCTGCCACTAGATGGCAAACGCAGTTTAACCAGGACAAAACCATTTCAGGAGCAGTTTGAAGATGAGCCAGGCTGCAGTTTTTATAAAAAAACTATTCCTTCCTCGGGCAAGTCGTGCCTGGGAATTTAAGGACCCGGGAATCATGAAGTACTGGGGTCTTGTCTGAGCTGGAAGGGACACAGTGAGGACCTGCATTTGTTTAGTTCCAACCAGCACCTCCTTACAGCTGTGCTGTGCACTGTAAACTAGCTTTAGTTTGTCAGCAAAGCTCAGAAACAGTTAACAAGGTCTTAACCGTGACTTCGTTTGCATTAGGAAAAAGATCTACCAACAAAGGCAGTCCCCAAAAAGCAGCTTGTTTGTCTAAGCCCAGTGTTTATTAATCTAGTTAGAGAGCCACCCATGAAAAAAAGAGGAAACCAAGAAAAGAACATTATTAGTTACATCAGTAGAAAATATTTAGTCTAGAAGAGTGCAAAGTGTATAAGCTTAAAGACCTTAATTTACAATTAAACATCTGCCTGTCACCTAGGCAGTTTTCCCAGGGCAGTTTGGAACATGAGCGTTATGATACAAACCATTTCCGTCTGAATTTACTTTTAATCTCAGGCAATGCCAAAGCACTCTGGAGTGTGCTGAATTTGAATCTTCTGTTCAGTTAGGAATCACCGACATTATGCTGGCACAATATTGGCATAAAACTGGAGTAACGCAGAAGCGAGCACCACATCTGAAAATGAGTCACTGAAAAATTTGTGCGACTCCCTTTTGTGCTCAACTTCTTGATATTTGGACAGAACAACACCCATTACATAAGCTTTATATAACAGGAAAATCTTAAGAGATTACCTGGGGAATTTGCTGCTACCTCAGTAGCATTATTAAAAGCAGAGAATGGATGCAAAGGGCCCATGGCAATCAGCTCCCCATGGCAATCAGCTCCCCACGGCAGGGAAGGCAATCCAGAGCAGCTTTCCAGAGGATACCAACCAGCACAGAGATGCCACGTCCGGCTGCCCATGAGCCTTGAGGTTGCAACACGAACGCCAGCAACACCATTTCTAGCAGCACTGGCATCACTCCTCATTTACCCCAGGTGAGAAAATGCACCCCATCTTGTCATCCTTTGCTAATTTCAATTATTTGAGCTATGCATTGCAGCTCACCAATTACCAGCACCTCCACCCTGTTGATAATGGCAGAGCAGATAACACTCATTCTATCCCAGTTTGAGCAGTGCTCCTCTTTCCGCAGTGCCTCTAACAAAGCCTGTCTCATGGCAGCTCCTGTGGCCTGGCAGATACTGCCTGTACCACGGTGCCTATCTCGGCATGGTTGCCTTTGCCCAAGTGGGAATTCCCAAGGTCAAGTACCAAAGAGAGAAATTTGCGTGACTCTGGAGAGAGAACCTCTGGGCAAGCAGCCCCTGCATAGCTCTGGACAACTACAATATGGAAAAAATAGTCATTGCAAGAAAATTCCCCTTGCATGGCAAAAAAGTATGAGAGAGAAAAAGAAGTTTTGAAAGTTTTCTGTGTATCAGCCCAGCAAGACCAGGATAGAGCTTTAGATGATGACATACACACACCATAAAGAGACTCCAGGGGAGCAACCTTAAGCAAGGCTGTCCAGGATCAACAAAGACCTCTGATATTAGTGTTAACACAGGTTAGATGTACTGAAGTAAAAGGAGTGTCTAAACCATGGTTGGATTTGATCCATCCAGGAACAAACAATGGTCCCCTTGCAATAGCTGGAGGTTGTAAATACCCTCCAGCACCTCCCAGAAAAAGTGGCTCAAACGATTGCTGAATCCTGCAGTCAAATCCTCAAAATGAGTTTACTTCCCCCATTTGAAGCCAATCCTCTCTACAGATAATTTAAATAAACCACAAATTCTTGTTCAACCTTCTCACCCATTAACTTGCCTCACCACACAGTTCAAGACTGCCTCGATTTAGAGCAAAGGTGTCACTGAACTGGAGTACAAAGGACTTGCTTTTAAACAGGTTCCACAGTTAACAATACATTTGCATCAGGGTAAGTCCAGAAAAATCACTTTCTGGCTGCAGAAAAACCACTGAAGAGTCTCACTGCTGCAAACACAAGCAGATGTTTGACTACATCAGTTCTGCGTTGGAAAAGCTATTGTACAGTTGTGCCTGTTAAGATATTATTTTACACCACACCACGTAAATGCACCTGGAAGACTTTCATTGCCTTGTTAAAAACGGGTTACCTGTGAGCTTTAAGAATCCTCTGAGCAATTGCATCCCCGATCTTGTTCCAGACAACTTTGTCATCAGCACAGCTAATAAAAAACTGGTTCTGCAGGAAAAACAAGCAAAGCTACTGTCAGGCACTGCCAGCCACCAACAAAAAATATTTGCATGCTTTATTTAAAACCAAGAGCAACTAAAGATACTTGGGTTTGGGTTGACACTTTTAAATTATTATTAAATGATACGCGTGTCTGTGCTCACTTAGGGAATGAATTAGCCCTTACTAACCATACTCCTTAGAAAGTTCACAAAGAATACCGTAACAAGAGGCTAAAAGAAAAAAAAAGCAAAACACCACAGAAAAAAAGGAGAATAAGCATCTCCATTCAGTCAGCTCTGAGAGTCACTCCGACACAAGAGGTTCCTGCAGCTCCAGGCTGTACATATGCAAGACCAGCCCTGTGGGTGGGAGGGTCAGGCACGCACAGGGGACACTGCAAAGCCATGGAGGAGACAGCGAGACTATTGCACAGGCCATGAAAGTTACTGGCAATTTTGCAAAGAGGCCTATAAAGGAAAGGTCTACTTTTATCCACCCTGTGCTCAGAAGGCTGCCTGGGTACATACCCGTCAGACTGGTCTGAAGACCACTGAAGTCAATGGAAACAGCCCCCCAAATTCAAAGCAGATACAGTATTAATATCTATGTGCATCCAAATTCATTTTAAAAAGTTAAGACTGAACCTCAAGAAGCAGAATTACCCTCCTGATGGCTGCAAGCCATGCCCAGAGCACCAGGACCCTCCTGCTTTCCCTCATTACCACTCACTTCTATATAGATGTAGTGCTTGCTGTTCTCTATCACGCTGACGTAGGCGTTGTGGATGGACTCCTCGTGGTATTTAATGCCGGCCGACCAGTCAGCAGCAGAACGGATCACCTGGAAAGCAAGAGATGAACACCTTCAGCCTTTTCCCATCCAGGATGGATGCACAGCATTGCAACTAAGTTATTTAAAAGGCAGCGCTCCTCCCTGGCACCATTTGCCTGTCAGGATTTCACTAAATAAGGTGCAACATTCACCATTTAAACTGCATTTGTAATAAGGAGAAAAGATGTTGAAAAATAGTATTAATGCTTAATAATGTTTTGATTAAAACCAAAAGTGCCCTCTCCTATTTCTGCGTTACTGCCCTCTCCCACCTGAGCAGTTTTAGATGCAATATAAGCAGCACAGAAGTTCCACTCTTCCTTAAGGTTTTATGATAAACTGCTTTTAAAACAACCTACATTTCCAGGCTTTAGGGGTGAGCATCCAACCAGTGATCTCCTCTCTAGCACTATTTAAAGCTGGTCTCCAGCGGGGGCAACACGTTTTCCCCACAAACGGGTGGTACATAATTGCGCAGCCTGATAACACAGGCCATGTCTTTGCCCTGAGCACCTGAGATCATTTATTCCTTCTGCCAAATTCTTGCACAAGCCATCTGATTTGTGATGACACGGCCTTTAAAATTCATAGCAGTTCAGCTGCCCACACTTATTTATCAATTTTTACTGGAAATCCACATTTAAAGTAGATACTGCGAGATCCCCAGGGCACATCTCCCCCATGCCTCCTGCAGCTCTTGCAGAAGAGAGCCAAACCAGTATGAGAAACACCCTTTGCTGGTGCTCTCGGCCAGGCTGAGCAGCCCCTGCAGCAGGCAGCTTCCCGTCTCGACAGCGAGAGACGCTGCTGCATCTCCCAGTCCCACGCTTTGAGTCAAGAAGCAACCACGCTATGCCCTGAGTGACACTTGCCTAGATGGAAATGTAGTTTTTAATCAAGCGTAGGCAAGATACGTGCTCAGGGGAAATAATCACTCGTGATTAGTCTCTGTCTTTTAATATTGTCAAGACAAAACCATTGAAACAATCACCTTAATATATCTCAACACAGCCATTTTACCAGCAGTCGGGGCCAGTCACGCACAGGACAAGATCCAAACGCAGAGGATCTGGGAGATACAGTGTCAGTATGTGCAAAATCCTGACTTCTCTTGGGGCTCAACGTTTTCCCCTGGAAATCCCTCCCACAGATTTCTTTTCTAATTTTCTGTGACCACCTTTTGCTTTGCTCCATGTTATTGTCCCTGTCCTCCTGAACATCTCTGATACCCTGACTGCTGTTGTCACATTGTCATCACCATGTGCCACCAAAGCAGGCTGCTGGTCATGGCAGGGCTGAGGACTTTTGAGAGCTAATTAATTACCAGTAGTATACTAGTAGATAAGGATTTGACCCTTTGGTGCAGGTGCTGCATGTCTGAACCACTGAATCATGGAATGATTGGAAGGGACCTTAAAGATCATCTAGATCCAACCCCTTGCCATGGGCAGGGACACCTTCCACTGGACCTGGTTGCTCAAAGCCCAAACTAAACCAGTCCTCTCATCTACCTCTGGAGGTGGCCCTGAGGGGCACTGCTGTTAAGTAACACATGACTCCTGAGTCAACTCCTTCACCTGGACAGATGGAGCTCTCACGCAGGTCAATGAAAAGCAGATCCTGCAACTCTTATTTGGCTGGAGGGAGCACTTTGCAGCCTCCCAAACTGAACATCAGGGTCACAGATGCTTGAGTGAGGGAGCCACCCTGATTGCAAGGGTCATCACAGCCTCTACCAGTCTCATACAGCCACCCTTTGCTTGCATAAACCTCTGCAGGATGATGCTGCTCATGCCTGTGGGGTTTTAAGCACCTACTTGGTTTGCAAAGCCAACACTATGTGCTCTCATAGAGCCCAGGCTGGGCACTGCTGAGACCTCACCAAACACCATGGCAGACAGAGCTCTCCTGAACAAAATTCCACCATTGGCATTAATAAGGACAGAAAACCAGCTTTTCTGGGTAGAAAGCAGGCTCATTCTGTACACACGACCCAGGCTGCAGCCTGGGCAGGAGCTCACAATCCCTCCTTCTGTCCTGCTGCAGTGAAAACTTGGGGTGAGAAAGCACATCCCTGTGGGCCAGGGATCTCCAGCAAACGCAATCTGGAATTGCGGTTTGGAAAGCTGCAGACTGTAGCTTCCTAGTGTATAAAGTACTGATACTTATTTGTTTTTTGTTTTTATTTTTCTTTTTTTTTTTTCCTAGTTAACTTTGTCCACACTCCAAAGAGCCGCTTCCCTTTTCAAGATAAGCTGCACTTAAAGTACCTTCCACACCCTCATTTACAGCAGCTACAGCTGAAAGCACTGGGGATGAGGAATAATGTCCTTTGCTGAATTGTGAGCTTGACAGCATCAAAGCCCCTCGCTTTGAAAGACAACTTCACTGCCAGGAGACAAGTTTATTCCAAACAAGGGATGCCACCTGATGCAACAGAACCATCACTCAGGACCAGCCCTTTCCAGTACCATAGCTTCCCAGCACACCATCCAGCTGCCCTTCACCACCTCTTCTTTACCCCTCCACATGGCAACAGCCCAGCTCCCTCTGCACACCAGCCTGCCCTCATCCCAGAACAACATGTCATGGCTCATCCTAAAAAGCTGGCTTAGCATCACTCAAAAAGCTTGTATCACACACAACCTCGAATCCATGTGTGGAGGGAAGAAGAGGTGTCAGAAGACGCTGTCTGGGGTACCAGAGCAGGCATAAGGTGTTTCAGCTGGGACCTCCTCAAAATCAAGTTATTTTTAACCCGGCTCACTTCAGCAGCCAGCACCGATCACGGTACAGCTCTGCAGCCACAGCAGCAGGTCAGGAGGTGGCAAGGTCACCAGCATTGGTGGCTCTGTGGCCACTGATGGCAGCATCACAGAGATGCAGCATGCAGCCCAAGGAAACAAAGCTGTGGCACTCAAACACACACCTTGAGGTTTCCTACAGAGGCCTTCCTTTATCACTGATGTTTCACCTCACACTCCTGGCCATCCCTCCTTTCCTGTCTAGTTAAAGTGAGCTGATTTAAACCCAATCTACTTTCAGAAGGAGAAAAGGCCACACACTGCCTAGCACAGCCCCTACCAACCAGAGCTGGTGTCACCACGCTCCTTCTTCTCCTCAAGCTTCTCAATAGCAGTGCTGTGTGCTGGGCTGAGCTTGTCATGCCTTTCACTGATACAACAGTAATAAATTTGATGTTTCTATGGGCTAGTGCATAAATCCTCAACAATGCAAGCTCTCACACAGACTTCAAAGAGGTAGCGCCATTAGCCACTGCCAGAGCATTAAATTTTCATTGCGTTTACATCAGGAGCTGGATATTGCCTCACCACATCACATCGTTTGCAGCGCTGGCCTTGGCTGATAACTGTAAACTCTGGAACGGAAACAGAGAGATGGAAAAAACCTGGCACCACCTTTGGCAGATGGTTGTTTGACTCTTGCAAAAATCAATGTGCAATCATATTGCTATCACAAGCAAAGCCCAGAAGTTCAAACAAAAGAGGATGGGAGACTGTCTCACTCGTGGAGCAGATAGGCTCCTTTCCTCCCTCCCAGCCTGTACCTCCACATCATCTCCCCAGGCATGATGTATTCATCCTCCCTGCCTGGGGGAAAGCCCGTGTCGGTGCTGCTCCTCCTATCCCCACCCTCCTGAAAACACTTTCCTGCTCCTCTCCTCTGACAAAGGAAAGCAAAACCAGATGGTACAATGAGGTCAAAATCCATTGCTGACAGGTCAGTGGCCGGGGCTTCACGGACACGTTGCAATCCCCACAGATCCTTTGTGTTTTCCCCTCCTCTGATCTGACCACAATTGAAAACAGATTTGCAAACAAGCTCAGAAACAAGAAAACTGCCAGCCAGACTTTCTTCAAGCACCCCACAGCCCAGGACAGTCGCTGGATGATAGATTTTTACCACGGGGCAACAACTTCTGCCTATAAAGTCCCTGCACAGCACCAAAACAGGGGTAACACGGGTTTGGCTGTTAGCCAGCCAGAAGGATTCAAGATCAAGAACAACAACATTGTTCTAGTTTTTCTGGATAAAAAAGTTGGTGAAAGATTTTAGGGTATCTGCTTGCTTCTGTGCTGGACTGTACCACTGAAAGGAGATACGAGCATCTGCAGCCCTTTGGCCTGAAACTAATATATTGGACAGGTTTTGTGTGACTGCAGGAAAGAAGGAGCTACCTAGGGACATCCTGATGAACAACTTGTGAGCTCCAGAAGGCAGCAATCAGGGGTTCGGATCCGGGCTGCAGATGTCCTCCCCTCTCCCCACCTCCTGCAGCAGCCAAATCTGAAACCTTCATCAGGAGGAGAGCCTGAGCCGCTCATTGACCCACTACAGGGACTTCAGGGATGCTCAGGACACTTAGGTCATCTAGGAAGCAACGGAAACCAGGCCAGTGTGACCGTTATGAAGGAGATAGTCAAAACTACAGTATATGCATGGAAAACCATGCCTTGAAGCTCAAGAAGATCACCAATGGGCTGCAAGCAGCCCAGGGCCAAGGGACCTGCACCCAGGCAAGGTGCACCAGCCTGGGCAGAGGAGCCACCCTCACCACTTCCACCATGCTGGGTGCTGCAAACGCTCTTCTCCCAGTCTTCCCTCATACTGGCAAGGCTGGTACATTGCAGGGCAAAAAGATTCAGCTTAATATCATGCAGTTTTATTAGTCTGGCTCTATGCAGGGCTCGGCTACCCTGACAGGTTTCCAAAAGCTGCAATTTGACATAAATTAGAAATGAGCAAGGTAGTCTCAAATGAATAATTTACAAGACAAACCTGCTCTATTTTCGCTGCTTATGGCATTACTGAGAACAGCACCTCATTTCCTGGAATGCATCAGTTATTTACAGTGTCCCAACAATGTCGTGACAAGGCTTGTTTTCAAACAGCTCACTCATCACTCAGCATTGGTGTAGTCACCGTTTGAGCTTCATCCTACCTTCCCATGGGCTGGTGCCCTGAACCAGCAGCTCTGTGGTACAGACCGAAGGAAAGTTGGACCTAGACTGTGCTCAGTTCAGTTTCTCCTTTGGGAGCTTAACTTTCTGCTCACTTGTGATTTAGAAGTTGAGACTTATCCTGCAGTTAGAGCACTCTGAGGACACAAGCCCCTCGCTTCCATGAGGGCAAAGTTTCCAAAAAAGCTGGTGTCACCAACACAGCTGGGGACGCATTTACAGCCACAGGAAAGCATGATGATGCTTGAAGTGAGACTACTTCTCAATAAGCTGCGAGCATTGTTTTGGAGGCTGATGTTAAACGCCTGAGATCCATGACACAAGATCCCTGTGCTGGCATCCCTGACACCATGTGGAGAGGAGCAGACAATGCCCTGGCAACCCACAAACCCTGAGAAATGCATCTTGCTACACTAAGCTTCCCCAAGCGTTGCTGTCATCTGGGTGGACCACTCCTTATGAAGAGCAAAGGCATGCAGTTTTCCCAGTTTTGGTCTAATGGCTCTTGTTTCGTACAGCTTTCATCTGCAGAGACACACAATTGTTTTGCTGCTTCAGCGTAACTATTTTGACTTTGTATTCCTCAACAAGTCCCATGTTTCTGGTGGGTAACAGTAGTATTCAATATATGCACTCAGTATAGCTAACCGGGTTTTAAATATAGGTATCTTGGCAATTCTGACTGTGAGGATGATTGTCACACGCGAGGTCGTGGGCTGGCTGTGCAGAACTGCAGAGGACCCACAGGGCTGAGTGGCTGCATAACAAAATGAAGACGAAGCTCAATGCAGAAAGCAACAATCCCAAGACTCCACTTAAGGCTGGGCTCTAGCCGACCACTACCCGTCTGAACAAGGCATCAGGGGCCTCAAGGACTGCTCTAAGATCTGAGATATTCAGTGTGCAACCTCAACTCATCAGACCTTCCCAAAACATAAAATACAAATGTTAGGCATTAAAAGAAGAGCTGTGCAAAACAAACCAGAAAATTACACAGCTATACAAAGTCGTGGTGTTCCCACAACTTCAGTAGTGCATACAGCTTGGCCTTCTTACCTCAAAATACAGAGGTGTAAGTTAAGTTTCTACTGAAAGAGTTGTAATTGAGACCCTGACCACCTATGCTGTGAGCTAAATTAAATAAGAGTTTTTCAGTTTATATTTTCAAGTTCTACAGAGGGTCTGCCATACATTGATGCCTCCTACTGGAAAGATCCAAAACAAGCTCTTTTAGGAGCAGGTGAGCAGAAGATCATGGACACCCACCTGGACCGTGGCATGAACAGCCTCAGGCACCTGATACTTCAACTCGTTAGCAGTTTGCTGAGATTTTGGCAACAGGAATGGGTAGGACAGGGATCGGTATTTGGGCTTCATAATCTGCATGGGGGGGCAGAAAAAAAAAAAAATCTTTAAAGAGATTGCAACATAGCAGAATAACATTTAAAAAAAAAAACAACTCAAAATGCATGGCTACAGAGGGCACGAGGATGAGGCAAGGGCTGTACTTATTTCCATGCCGCCAGCAGCGATGCCCGCACCGCACCTTGGTGAAGTTCCAGCGCTGGATGAAGTGTCGGGCGACATCACGCGCCGCTTTGCCGTGCACCACGGAGGAGATGTCATGCCAGGGCATCCTCGGGGTGGTGTATCTGTCAATGAAGTCTACAGGACAGGAAAGTATGTTTGGACCTCCTCAGACAAAGGACATGAATGTGGAAAAGCAAAGTGTCCCCCTCCTCAAACTGAAGTTTTTGGAACATGGCACTGAGTGCTATGCACATTAATTTAGACTCATCACACAGTTGCCCACAGTCCAAGTCCATGGGCTGTAACAACACCATTGTCCCTAGAACCTTTCAAAGTGAGTTCTGCTGCTTCTTCCTAGCAGCCAAACCATAATAGCTTCATTACCTCTGGTTCAGAAGCAGGAAAAAAAAAAAAAATACAGTCTGAGACTGAGAAGGTGCAGAAGAGGGTTTGGAGGAATGTAATTACTTCCAAGGTGCAAAGGCACTTACCAGCAAAAGGTTTGTCAAGTTGAACCCAGTCTTTAAAGACGAAGTTGCAATAGTCTTTTCCATGCCAGAACCTGGTTTCCCCAAGCAGCTCGCCAACACCTGTCTTCAAGCTGCGGATGGATCCTTTATCTGTCACAGGCAAACAAGATAAAAACACACGCCAAAGTCATGACTGTCCATCGCGCGCTGCCGGCGAGAGACTCACTGCCACGCAAAAGCAGTGGTGGGACCTGCCGGTCCCGGTTGGCTGAAGCGATTTTCTCTTCCTGTTGCTTTTGAAGGATGCATATTAGGAGCTTTTCTTCCCTATTTTAATATTTGTTATACAATCAGGACAGGTAATATATAGGAGTCTGTTACAGAAACAAAAGGCAGATACTGAATTCTCTCTACACTGGAGACAAAAAAAAAAAAAAAAAATCAATCATCCTATTATCATCTGTCTTTCCACAGTCCTGTAACACTGAAATATAACCACGTAGCAGTCCACTCCCAGCTGCGTCTGACCTCAGTGGAGATACATATATACACACACACGCACACACACACATATACAGGAACATCACATATATTAAATAGATTATATATTTTACAATACTAATCAACTAATTACAACTTCTCTGCTAGAGGGTGTATTATTTTGCCTCTAACTAAAGCTCATCTTCATTAACTAGAATGAGATGACTAAAAAGCTCATGTTCCCTTGTTAACTATTGCAGTTGGCCTCTGACTTTGTTCTTCCAAATAAGTGTCATCTTTTGATACACTTTTATATGCTGAGCGAATAGATCCCAATTTGATGGTGAGGAAAAATGGTCCAAAATATTGTAGACAGGGACACTCCCTATGAACAGGATCCCTTTTCTAAAGCCTGTAGTTTGGGTGCAGAGTGAACTCTTTCTCCTTTCTTAACAAAAAAACCCAAACGCACACATTGGCCTAGACCGTAAACAATGAACTAGCATTATCTCCTGACCCTGAGAGCAGCCTTCATCTACTGTACCAAACACTAGTGTGATAATTACACAGTAACACGCTAACAACAGAAGCCTTCTCCGAACCCAACCACATCACCAGGTAGCCATGAAAAACCCTTAGCACAGAAAAACAAAACCACCCTTCAACAGTCAACAAGACACTGCAGTGCTCTGCAGCAGTGCAATGAGACCAGGGTACAGGAAGCAAGCGCTGCCAGCACTGCTGTAACCCCACCGAGGCGAGCTGAGCCAAGCCATGCCAGAAGTGCCATGCAGCAGGTACGCACCACAGCTGCCCTGGGAAGCTTGAGGTCCTAGTGAGAGTCCAGGTGGAGCTGGGGAATCACTGACTTTGCATGCTTGAATGGTCATGGGTGGGATATGCCATCCGGCCACAACACTTTGTGTACTGAGCTTCGATGGCTGCACACCAACTCATGAATGAGCATGAGATGACCGCAGGGAAGACCACACTTCATTTCCAGGAAGCAAATGCATCTCTTCCTTGTTACCTGCCACTACTTTGTAACCAATATGTTATAACTGGCAATTAATGCCTTAGAGGAAGACATCAGCAAGAGGAAGATGTCAGAGAACTGCTCCTCACCCCATACCAGAACTCAAAGGCATCTCGATGAGGTACCATACTTGAACAGGCCCTTTCAACATCATTCCAGGGATCAGAACAGCTCAGTGCTCACAACCACTCAACTCCTTCTCAACTGAGTGTGCTTTCCTTGATTTTAATAAGGGGCAAAAGGTGGGGTGGCCCAAGTCTTCATCCAAATACGGGTCTGGCAGCAGCCACTTTGCCATTTCCTCTCTGTTTCCATTTGTCTTCCTGCATCAGGCTTATTTTAAAATACCAGTGCAGAAGTTCCCAGTTCACTTACAAGCTCCTTCCTTTACAGGCAGAGAACTGTTGAAATAATCATCCATCAGAATCAGAGATATTTCCTCAACTGTTCCCTGCTGTCATTACTGCAAATTTCTCTGGGGGCTTTATTTATTTATTTTGGTGGATGTTTTTTTTTCTTTTCTTTTGGTTTTTGTATTTATTTATGCTGCAGTATTTGAGGCTTCTGAAGAAGGCTTTTCTGCCAGGATGTACTCATAGGGATGCTTCAAGAACAACAAGTGGCAAAGGCTGATCCTGGCACCCAACTTAACTCTCACCATCATTGCAATGCAAAAACACAGGCAGCTAAAGCCTGAAGGTCTGCACCTCTGCCTTCCTCCACTTACCCTCCTGAGGCTCAGCGAGCCCCCGTTTGGATTCAGTGTGGTGGTGGAACATTTTCAGATGGGGCTTTAAACTCTGGATTATATTCGGTTGACTTCTAGTGGGGTTACAGTAACCTGCAGAAAGTCAAGATGCTCTAATCATGGCAAAAACTCACATCCTCTTCTGCCACACTGCTGCCTGGTCCTGTCTGAAGACACCTCGCATGATAGGACCTCAAAAGAGACATCAATTTCCTGAAACTACAAGTGACCAACGGGCAAAGGACCAAATTCAAGACCCAGCTGGTTTTAAACCAAACAGGTATATTGATGTAGTAAAGCCATGGCTGTGTCCTGAGCTGACTGCAACCAAGGCAAACAATGCTCTGGTGAGGCTTCCTCCAGACAGGGGCAGAAGAAAGAGCTGCAGGGAGTGACAGAAGTTCAAATAAGTTCCCATTGTGATCAATATACAGCTTCAGGAGCTGAGGACTCCAGGAACCCATTTCAGGAAAGACTCCACGCTAGAACAAAATGTCAAGCAATTTTATCTTTGAAGCTTTTTTTAATGTGGGAAATTAAAAGCTGAATCCAAATATTCAGCCGCTGAATAGTCTCTTCTCTCTGCTACGTGGGTAAATTGGGAGTATTTCCATTTAAGCAAACCAATTTAAAACTAGGTAACACCAGCCTGTGAGAGGGGATAATCATATTCACAAACTGTTTTGTTTGTTACAATAAATACAAGCTGAAAAACAAAAGACTCAATTCTCCCTCGCAGGAACAAAAAGTTTCCAACAATATAAACATCATAATCAAATACATATAAGGTATCACCTACACTGCATCGCGTCATCTGATGGCTCACGACAATTGCTAATTGACTAAATGCAAACTCACTTAGAACTTTTCCTGTATATTTTGAAAATTTACATATTGACTACACAGTTATGATTCTGGTAGTTAAGAAATTCATCAACATTTTTTTCCTCACAAAGAACACACTGCCCTAGAAATTAAGTGAATCTGCACGTACAGCCACCCACCCAGCCCCACACACACACCTCGTGCACGTTGTTCAGCTGAAACGCCACTTACTTGATTCACTGTCTATGCTGCTGACGCTGTCAGCGTGGTGCATGCCGTGTTTATGGAGATGCTTGTAAATACTGAACCTTGAAAACTTTTTCGGTTTTCCTACTCCTCTCATTTTTGAGGTGTCTGGGGCATCATCAGCATTTCTCTGGAACAAGTGGCTTTCTGGGGACAGAGCTTGAGACTGCAGCGGGACACGCTCAGATGACTCTGCTGTAGACTACAAAGACACAGGACGTTGCTGCAGGTGACGTATGGGCAGATTCTCCTTTAATTACAGATTATCAGGCATATCAATGCTGAGAAACAAACACAAGCCAAACTTTGCTCCCTAACAAAGAGACTTCAGTGGGAACTATAAATGCTTTCGAGGGATAGAGTCTGTACCAAGGAGGCACTCAATGGAAGACCTCGCTAAAGCTAGTACTACATTCTTCAATCCCATAGATTTAATCTGGATTATTATTTGCATTGAAATTATCATAAATTTAGACACCTCTAAGTTTTTTTTAGAGATCTCTGGATGCATACAGACCCAGGTCAGCAGGCACGGTACCTGCTGAGGGCCCATGTATCCAGAACTTCGGAGCACTCTTGATATCCTACTGTACATTTCTAGCTAAGTTTTATTAAGAACGCAGCCTCCAAATTGCAACTGCTGCCCAAACTCCAGGGGAAACTCAGCTGTCTATCTCTGTGCCCTAGCAAGGACTGGTCAGGATCTAGCCCTCAAGAGTCATTTTGATGCTCAGATACATCCTCCTTCCCATTACTATTACTCTTTAAACCTGCTAAACCCAACCCTATGCTTAGAAGCGAACATGACTTGTTCATCCCCACCGCAGACCTGACGCGCAGATGTGGAACACGGCCACCAGCTGGAGCAAGCTCACTTACTGCCAGGTTGGTCGTTGACACAGATTTCACTGCTGCCATCCGTTTCACGCTGCCCACGTCAGTCAGGCGATGCTCGTCATCATCCCACCTTCCATACGCCAAGTCGATGCCACCCACAAATGCCACGGACTGGTCAACAATGACGAGCTTCTCATGGTGCGCCCAGAGATACACAGAAGAGGACACGTGGTCTGGGTGTCTCATCACCTGGGGAAGAAAACCAGCACTCAAGCTCAGCATCATTGCCCAGTTTACATCCCTCCAGCCAGAGAGCTGCCTGGCTTTTTTGGTTGCTCAGGATGATGGCGAAACACTGGAGTTTTCAGAAGATGCACACAGACTGCTGTGACTACTGAAGCTACACAACGCCCTCCAAGTCAGGCTCAGCCTCACTGGCAGGCAGGTGCTTCCCCATGACACAGGTACTCCCAAGCAGCAACAGTTTCTGATGTTGGGGTAGGTCACCCTTACTACAACAGCGTTCGTAAGAGTACCATAGTCAAGGAAACCGTTTCAACAAAAAAAATCATGCTTTCAGTAGAACTGTAATAGCTGAGCTTTCAAACACAGAGCCTGCTCCGAAAGAAAACAACATATTGGTGATCTGACTCACTTCTTCAGTCGTTGCTGCTACAAGTGAAATGAGAAGTTGGCTGGGTTTTTTTCCCAATTTCAAACAACTTGCCCATTTTACATTTGTTTATGAGATTCTTTTTCACACGTGTTTAATCACAGACTCTCAGAATCACAGAATGGTAGGGTTGGAAGGGACCTCTGGAGATCATCTAGTCCAACCCCCCTGCCAGAGCATGGTCACCTAGAGCAGGTTACACAGGAAGACATCCAGGAGTTTAATGACAAAGTAATTCCTATATCCAAGCATACAGCATGTAGTTTTGTTTTTTAGTTTTAGAGGAGAGCCATTAGACCAGCTTCCAAGGGAAAAAGCTACAGTTTTACCTGGCTGCCCCCAAAACCTGTTACACAGCTACCACATAACTTCCAGTCACACCTTCCAGTCTTGCTGCGAAGGTGATGGTGAAAGGATGCTTCCCTTCACTGTGACAACTGATCAAGTGACAATAAATCTATTATTCTAGAAGTCTGTTAGTCACCCTCATGTGTAACGTTTTATTACTCATTAAAACATATATGTCTCTAAATTCAGGAGACTGGATCTAGCCTTATCTACTGGTTTGTGTGTCACAACTCGTTTTCTGCTCAATGGCATGGCAGCCGTGGAACAGCACAGGACAGCACAATGCTGTTCATTTACAATGGGAACAAACATCCAAGGTTGACTCTCATCATCTATATGTGAACAGAAATGCTGAAATGAGATGCCATTCTCAAATTGTAATTTTCCATTTGCTGTAACCCTGTTAACTTGTCACACAGAATATGCCTCCTGTGAATTAGATGAATAGTTGCTTTGGCGAGTCTAAACTCCAATTATAACCTAAAGAACTGAAGTTGCCAGATGCAGTAATCACTGCATGGCTGATTCTCACATTCTCAGACTATTCCCACTGCAATGCTGGGGATCACTGCTCTTACCGTTCACACACAAACACACTGAGGGTCAGCACTGGCTACCAAGAACAAACGAAGGTGAATGTCCTTCACCCGACTGCCTGATGTGCAATTACCTTAATGTTTGGATGGAGGTGCATGAGCGTCCGCTTGCTATATTCACTGTTGATCCCTAGGGCAAGCTCCACCTCTTTGTACAGCATAACAAAAATTCTCACTCCTTGTTGCTGTCAGGAATAAAAAGAAACACACGGTTAGCAGGTATGTCAGAGGATACAGGACATTTCTGAAGCGAAGTAAAGCTGAGAGGCAGTAAGAATGTTCTGCCTGCAGACAGAAACGCAGGTTACTTGTTCTCGATTACACTCTTCCAGATCTACCATGGTGACTCCACTGTGCTGTGCTTCTCAGCAAAGCCCTTCAGCTTCCAGAGGAGGGCTCAGTACCTGGATTTGTGTGTGAAGAGCTGAACTACACCAAAGGCCATCAACAGGTTGTTCTTACAGCAGCCCCTTTTAAACATCCTTTGAGATTTTGCAAACAGGATTCACTCCACTTACAACCATGTTGCATACATCGTTTTGCACACATCCATCAGTTTTCTGCTGCTTCACGTTGCCCTGAGGTTTACCTACAGTTAAAAGCCCCTGCAGGATAACGATACCAGTGCAGTCATATAGACATTCCTCTCCCAAAGCAGGTGCAACCAACTCAGCACCAGCAAACAAGCTCTTTCTGCTGGTAGAGCTAAACAAGCTCCTGGAATACAAGCAGCAGTACTCAAAGGATGGTTCTTTTTGTGACCATAATGGTATCCACAGGAGGGTTTCTAAGGACACTTGTTAAGGCACTTTCAGAACAGCCAAGTACTTCCGAAACCTTGGCAGATACTAGTCACACACTGGGACACCTTCAGTTGCCATAACTCAGCACGGTTTAAAAACCAGTTGCGGTGGAGTCTGCCAGCTTAAACTTGGGACCTAAACTTTCCACAGCCTTTTAAGTTCCTATTGACACAAAGCTGCTACTGAGAGCTTAGGCAGCCTCCAAATTGTGGATGATATTCTGCTCTCCACTGCAGCCAGAGAAGTCCAAGGCAGCACTGCACATCCACAGAGGACAGTCTTACCCCCATATCTAGACACCAGCTTGCTGACCACCCTGTCGAGTCAAAGAAATGCCACATGTGAAAAAGCAGACAAGTATTTCCAGGAACTAACCTTAAAACATTCCTTACTCTTTAAAGGTATTTACAGTCATAGGAAAATCCACATCAATATAACAAAGCCAAATTCTTCCATCCAGTGAGCACACCCCATGGCCACATTTCCTTTCCCAGAAAATAAGACTACTTCCAAATCAACAGCCAAACAAAAAAATCTGGTTTTTTTTTTTTCTAGGTGTATGGAGGAGTGTTGACTGTGATGACAACTGGTTTGGAAGGAGAGGGAGTCTAACGTTATTTCAGCATGTCCACCTGGACTCCTGCCCTTCTACCACACCACGAGGTCAAAAGACTTCCCTGGCCGTGCTTCCCTTCCTGACTCACGGCTCACATGGGTCAAACTACCATTTCTAGCACTGGTGTTATCACGGGTTGGGTCAACAACTGAAGTACAGCCCACATACATGAACAGCCCATGCTCAGCTTCTCTGCCTTGCTTGGCTCCGTGAAACAAGTTCTCTATAATCTAGAGCCAGACGTGTTACTGGAAAGCAGAGTACAACCAGCAGCAAAACAAACTGTTTTCTGAGATGAAAATGCTTAAAAAGGAAAGAGAAAGATCTAGCAGTTGCAGTTGCTTGCTCATATATCAAAGCACTGCAGAAGAAAGGAGAGCATAGAGCTTTGCATGGGAATACTGAGCAGGAGTGCCAGGAAAGGCACCGGGTCAACAGCAGGTCTGAGCTTTTCTGTTCAGGAGGAACAGCAGAGAAGGAGAATTAAAACAGAAGGGAAAAACCCTTATCAAGTTTATACAAGCATTTGCTTACTGAACATGAGCATTTATTAACTCAGACAACATGGCAATGCAAAGAGTCTAAGACTGAGCCATGTTTATCATCTCCTTGTAAACAAGTTGACCACCACAGTCCAGCTCTGGGGAACACGATGCTGCTTGTGTTTGTACATTTTTTAATGCTTTGCTGAAGTCCTTTCCCCACATCCCTTCTGCACAGCAATGCATCAGGACCCTCACAACGAGAGTTTCCACCTGAGGAAGGCCAGGCAGGGACGAGAGAGCTGATCTGCCTTGTCTTGGTGGCCACGAGAGCCATGAGAATACAGAACAGGGTGGGCAGGAACAAAGAAAACCAGTAGATCTACAGGTAGTAAGAGCCAGCTACCAAAAAATAGCGCCTTTTCTAATCAGGTAAGTTATCAGAGGAAATAAAATCAGTAAGAAATCCCAAAAACCTTTCAGGCTCTGGCCTTTCTTTTATGTGCCACTAAAATTTATTATTACCAATGGTAGCAGCTGTGAAAGAGCTAAGGCACAAAGAGCTTTGGGCAGCACAGCCCAGGCAGGACAAAGCCAAGAAGGACTCCACTGGGGTAACGGGGCTGGGATGATGCTCAGTGTGAACAGGCGCTTCTTCACTACAGCAAGGAACGATGGGGGAACAGCAAGAACATCAGTTCTTCAGTGTTTAGTTGTAGCAAGGACCTACACCATGAATCAAGTACACAAAAGCCAACGAGAAGGCTATCGTGAGATGGTATGAACCTCTGGATGATAACAAGTGACTTTTTGCTAATGACAGTCTGATTTTGTTGCCAGACTGTCGGGACCTTTCACAGCTTCACCTCTGAAAGCCGCAGCACAGAGACACAATATCTAGTAGTGACAGGCAGGATCTGCACAACACACTAACGTACAAACCACATACCAAGAGCCACCACAAAGTGCTTAGTCTTTCCCGTACCTCTAAATTACATATGCCATAAGGAGAGCACTAGAGAGCAACAGCTCTTTGACCCCACCAGCAGCTGGGGTAGTCATAATGCAAGACAGCAGCGAACCAAACTTGAGGACTCAAATGGACAATCAGAGGATCCACCCTTCTGCCTCTGACCTCTTCCAAAGCCAAACGAGGGGAGTAAATCAAAACACTGAGGTCATCTGAAGTGAGGCTTGGTCAGCTTTACTTCTTGTCCCTACTGAAATAAACGGTGCAAGGGCTGCAGCCCCAGTGTGACCCTGTAACTGGGGTTTTCTGCAGGGTGAAGGTTGCAGCTGGAGCTCACTTACTGCTTTCCGCTTGAGGATGCAGTCCAGCCGCCAGCGATTTCCTTCCACAACAGGTCGTTTCATGAAGATTTCTGGGCTCAGCCTAAGAAAATAAAGGGGTGGAAAAAACACAGCATATGTGGTCTGCAAACAAAGAACTGGCCTAAATAACTTGGGAAGCAAAGACATCAATGTTTATATAAATTGGACGTGAAGGCTCGTGTTCCAGAGTGATGCATTCTCCAACATCACGCTCTTTGTTTTTTAATAACGGAGCATTACAGAGGGCAGGGGATGTGTCCAGCACATTCATCTTAGTATTCAACAACCCATGAGACCAAGTTTAAGAGTGATGTGTAAATAGGAAAACTTGGACTCTATCTATGAAAGAAAGATGCAACAAAAGAAAACCCCAAGGTACATTTGAATGAAATGTGTAGATATAAAAAATAAATAAGAGTGGGATTTCAGTTCTCCTGATACTTAGCTGAGTAGCATAGATCTGTGCTGAATTTTCCTTGCTGTCTAAAGACAAAGCAGTATGATCTCTCAACAGGGCATTTCACTGATTCATTGCTCTAAGGACTACAAGGAATAATTAAGCAATCTCATCTAACTCCTGCAAAGCAAGGTGACAACTTCATTCCTTTACTTTTGTACCAGCATGGGAACCTGTGCTTGGATAGAGCACATAGCTACATCCTAAAAACATGCTTTCGACAACAGTGTTTTTATCTTAAAATCTGAGTTTCGGCTAACTTTTGGAATTGCTAGATACATTAACAAATGTCTGAATAAAACATTAAAAGACAATGGGTCTGAAATGCAACACTCTTGCATTGCTACCTGCACATGGGGATCCAGGAGCATTGGGTTTATCTGTGGTCACATTAAGAAACATGTTTACCCCAGTAAATACTAACATCATATTTAGTTTTCTCAATAATTGCCACCTAACTACTAATCCACTGCCTGTAGGAACTGGGAGGATTAGTCCTAAGAGGTTCATTTCACAGGTGGAGAAAGAGGAGCACTGAGATGTGCCCAGGATTAAAGAGGACATCTGAACTGTGGCTTGGGAGCCTGCCATACCACCCCATCCCCAAGGTCCAGGCTGGCTCAGTCAGATTAACCTCCACAAAGTCAAGACACAGGCAGCCACAACTGGCATCAGCCAAGAAACCCTGGCCCAGGTCTTTGAGAGCACTCTTCTGCCTCAGTCTGGAACCAGAGCACTGCATAAACTAGTATTACTAGTTAAGAAGTGGGCAGAGCCAGGTCCTCTGGAAGCCACAAAGCCTGGGGAAATGACTACAACACTTCCCCCCTCCACTGTGTGGTCCATCTAAGAGCAGAGCTAAACTACAACCCCCAAAAGATGCTCCCATCGCTGGCATGAGGCTTCTCAAGACAGTGAGGAGGAGCTGAAAGGAGGATCCCATGCAAGATCACATGGAAGAGCTCTGCCAGCACCAAAAGACAACAATGCCCCTTGGGCACGCAGGGATTTACCCTGCTGATGAGCACCTCAAGCCATCACATTTGCAATTCAGGTGGTGTGCCTTCCAGCAATTTCAGGCCTTTCCTTGGAAGGAGACAACCAAGCTGTTGATTTCAAGCATGCGCTTTTGCTGCCAGCCCTCCTGAAAAGGCCTTTGAATACAACACAAGGAGATGTTTGGGTGTGCTGCCAAACCATCTGGCCACACGGCTAGCTGCCATACTGTAGGGCCTCCGAACAGTGCCGCATTGTCGGGAACGTCCCAAGAGGGACGGCTGGTCAACATCCAAATACGTAAGTACAAACCACCAATCTGTGATGAAAATTTCTTCCTTAGCGGCTTCCATGGCATTTGCGACATCTTCAAAGTACCCCTTGGCATTTACATACCTGTAAAAGCAAACAGAGCGCAGAGATTCAGGTTTTCTCCCCTTCACTGGACGAAGTCCATAGCTGAAGACCGGTGGGGTTCTGCGTTAATGCCATTTACATTTTCTTCTCAAAAGCAAACACAAATGCTACAATTTCAAGAATTAGGACAACACGCAGGGAGAGTTTTGTGCTGCTATTAGTAACATAATGAAACTGCAGAGTAAGAGATTATTAAGTGCCGCTTGGTACTTCTGCCAACCGCACACAATGTTCTTGGGTTTCGCTTGATGTGCAAGCTAGGTTTGGCTCTCAGGAAAGGATGGTGGAGTGGTGTTTGCTTTGATTTACGGAAAGTATTTGGGCAGCGGCTGCTGCAAGGCAGAAGCTGCAGTGAGAGCACCGCAAGGGTTTGCTTCCAGCTCAAATCCATTTATGAGCGCTTCTGGGAATGGCTTAGGACAGTCAGGTGACCCTGTGGATCGGAGGAATTCTCGGGGAACTGCTGTGTATATAAAGTCCAGCCACCCTTACACTATACCCAGATTTGCACTTGCTGTTTCTCTTTCATTGCAAAGCTGATCTGCAAGGCCTGAACCTGATGCAGCTCTTCAAGGACCTGAGTGACATCTGCATCTGAACATACCCATGGTGGCTGGAAGGGCAATACCGCCTTGCAGAATGAGCATCAGCCTTGAAAATGTGGTGAGCAGAACATAGATTGCATTTCAGAGCATGAAGGGCACACCAGACCATCAGTCACAGAGGGGCACGGGCAGGACAGGTCGCAGCACAGCTGCTTTGGGAGGGAGCTCTGGAGAGGCAGACATTCTCAACAGCACCTGCACTACTGTGGGCTTACAACCCAGAGCCCAAAGATCTAAATCCTTAGGAAACTGCATTTCCAGAATCAGAAACTGGGATATAAAATTGAAGCCAGGAACATCTTAATCAAAGAGCAGTTCTGGTTTTAACGTGTAAGCATTCTGCCAATTATATGTGCATCAAAATGCCATTTTTATCATTATGATAATAAATACTCAACGTGTTGAAATTCAAATGAAATTATATTTCAAAATGCTATTAGCTGGGATTCACAGCTGTCACAGGATCAAAGCACCCCTGTCACTGGTACTGCTACTACACTCCTGGTGAGAAAAGCCTCTTTTTTTGCAACTTCTTTAATTATAGTCAGTCCCTACAGCTACCAAACGCTACCAGCTCTCTCTGCTGGAGCCGAGGTAACGCAGGCAGGCGTGGGCCGTGGATGCTGCAGGTAACCAAGTCAGTCGCAACCTCGCCACGGTCCTCACCACTTGGCCAGTGTGTCCTCCTGCACGGCTGCGTAGGAGCCAAAGCGGTGCTCGGTGAGGAAGTCCTTGCCATGTTTCCGAATGAACTCGTCGATGCCCTGCCTCCACCACTGGGCATGTCTGTAGCTGTTACACTTCAAAATCAGCGACCTGTAAAACAGATGAGGCGTGGGGCAGGATGTACATTTAAATGGGCTGCTCTTCGCCGTCTACACATGTTGATAAAGGCACCTATATCAGTCATATTTTATTTAAGCAAAAAGGACTTTGCTTTGTTCTGGTTGCAAAAGAAAACACCAGCACTGAGCTGCTCCGAGTGACTACCGCAGCATTAAAAAATGTACATTAACGGCATTGGTTTAACTTGGAGGAGAAGTTGGACCTAGCTAATGCTGTATTTTTTAAAGGATGAATTCATACTATATGATATCATAAAAATATTAAATACCTCTTTATCCCAACTAGCATGGCTTTTGGCTAATATGCCGGCTGGGATGCAGAAGCACGTGCCCCCGCTTCCAGCACAAAGGAACAAAGCACCCTGAAAATCACTGCAGGCAATCGCTGTAAAAACAGACCCTGCAACACAACCTGCTCTGTGCCCCCAGGCCTGAGCAATAACTGCAAGGATGGAAAAACAGCAGCTGAGGCTCCAAATACCTCATTAAGACATCGGAAATGATCAGCATTACAGGCCAAACCCCAGCAGGTATAAACCCATCCCCACGGGAAGCTGAGCTGCACCAGTCAGCCCAGTGTGCCCTGTTAACCCCTCCTGGAGAGGGCCACCAATTCTTCCTTAGGAAAGCGAAACAACTGAAAAAGGGTCTAAATAAAGTCTGCATTTCTTACCTAGAGAGATTGTCGATCTGCAACCCATATTTGGTTTCTGTTTCTTTCTGGCCTATCTTAATGTTGAATTCCTTATCCACCAGCAGGACAAAGCCGATGGCCCCCGAGTCTGGCTTCATGTACAGCAGGAATGAGTCCTTCACCACCAGCCACCTGTACGGGCACAGCAACCACGTCACTTGTATTTCATGCTGCTCTTCGAGACACGAGCCATAAAAAAAACCTAATAAACACTAATAAAAAGTATTTCCTTCAAAACAAGTGCAAATCATTTATCAGGGAAAGGAAACCGTTCAACTAAATAGTGACATTTCTTTTCAAGGGCTAGTCCAAGGTATGGTCTTCTTGAGCAGAAAAGCGCCTATTCTATCAACTTGTGTAATGGATTGGAATTCAATATAAGACTTTCAGAGTTTTTTGCATTACTCCTTTTTACAGAAGTCTAAAAATACAGGTTTTGTTGTTTAACGAACTCAGTGAGAACCTCTCTGCCCACAAACCTCCCAGCCAGGTGCCCCAGCACTGGCCAAGGTGCAACAAGGATTCCTCCATCCCAGACTTTTTTATTCAGCTTGTATGCTACACAGGACTTACTTGACATTTCTAACATTAATTATGATGCTAGGATCACTTTCAATCCTATCGAAATACACGAACAAGGCATTTTTAAAGGCTTTATTGCCAAGCAACAGGCACCCTGTTAGAAACGAATGATGGAGAGATGACCAGCAGGTTTTACATAAATACCATAGCCTGAAGGCAACTCTGGGAAAAAACCCACATTTTTTACTGTGAATGGCATTTCTAATTTTTTCTCCCCCTGCGGCGTAGCTGGGGTAACCAGCCCCCTCTGTCCCACACAGGTCTCCACCACCAGACCTTCGCCTCATTCTTCTGCACACTCAGAAACACACAAAGCAACAGAAAATAACATACAAAATCTGCTCATTCTTGCATCTTTAGCAACAGCCTCAGCTCCTCACCTGCTCCCAGATCCCATATTTTTTTCTTTTCTTTCAGGGCTCTGAAGAGTTACCCCAGCGTCACCTCTCACTAGTGCCAAAATACCTCCCTTCCCTATTCGGCCATGATTGCACTCCCAAACATTTCCAAGCCTTTCCCTTTGTTTTTCACAAGCAGCTCTGCATGCCTGTGCCCATTCACCACATCACCCCACTGTCCTCCTCCACGTCCCCTTCCTCAGCCCCTGTGTCCATAAGATACCCAACCAACTGCAAGTGAAATTAATTTGGGGTATAGAAAACCCAACGCCTGCAGCAAAGCTGTTGTGGGAAAAGGCTGGCTGCAGTCTGCCCCATGCTCTTGAGGAAGCTCTGCCCCCAGCTTGATGTGTCTTAAATCCTTCACTTTCTCTCTCTGGGAAATATTACCGTTATTTACTTATTTATCAACATGTACGCTGCCAGTCCTGGCAGGCTGTTGTGGGGATTTGGTGCCACCTCTGTGTTACTCTGAACACAAACTCACTCAAACAATTCTCCTATCCCTGTTTTAGGCTCTAAAGAAAAATCGAGATCCATCAGAGCTCACTGTGCTACTGTCCCCACTAAAGCTTAAGCTCTGCATGACGCAGGGAAGAGTTAACTGAGGGATATCAAGAGGAAAAGGCTTTTTTTTTTCCCATAAAGAGAAATAAAAAATTGAAGACAATTTAATTATTTGACCTGAATGAAGGTCACATCTCCTTGTGCACTCATTATAGAGATCTTCTGTAAAATTACATTACAAGATGTTGGAAAGACTATGAAGAAATAAGATCTTTACTTCACAAGAGTGCAGACAGATTTTGTTGAAAACTAGAATTTAAGATGAAACTAACAACAACCCATCGGTGATGCAAAAATCCAAAGGTGGATAATGCTTGGGGAAGCTCTGACAGACCAAGAAGTTGTTGCTCCAAGTCCGATAAGTGCTATTTGAATTTTCAAGAGGAAAGGTTTGTCCAGGAAGGGCAGGCTCCAGGAAATACCCGCTGCATTTTTGGGATGCTAGCTGGTAACACACATATTCCTCCACAGTACACGCCTCCCTGTCCTGCAGCCCCAGGAAACACCAAGATCTAACAGAGAAGGTAAAGGGATGGGGACAGCATGTTGGGTCTGTCTGCAGCAGAAAGGGACACGGGAACGGAGTGGCTTGTGTACACACCCACGAAAACATCAGCATTTAAGCACGTGCAGCAATAAGAGGCAATATATTTAATTCCAAGGTTAATTGCACCAAACAAAGCTGCAGGTCACATCTGATTTTATCCAGCTCCAAAGCAGCCCAGATAGTGTTTCGAGTAATTTATTTTTCTTTTTGTAAATTGAGGAAGCAAAGCTCAGAAAACCAGGCTGAAATCTGGCCAGGGCAGCGTCACCAGCTGTGTCCCCTCCCAAAGGCACAGAGCCCCCGGGTGCTCCTGCAGCTGGCAGAAATCCCATTTCTTCTCTGGAGAAATCCTTTGATGAACTCCCGAGGAGAAGAAAAAACCCACCGCCCTTTGCACCAGACAGTGAAGAATTAATAGCCTATGGACCCTTTCAACCTGAAAATCCGTGTCTTCTGTAAGAAAAAAAAGGCAAGAATCTCCCTCGGACTTTTTGGGCGAAAAAACAAATTAGGATTTTTGTGCCTGAGGAGCACACAGAGCACCCCCGCTTCGCCCATCCCAACAGTACCTTTTGGACCATCGGTAGCACATCCTTCTTTGGCCGCAGCAGTTCAGGCCAGGTATGCGGTGGCCCCCAGAGCGCTTCATGATGAACCCTTCTCTGCAAGGACAGAAATATGGTCAGGATGGGTGGGACGGCTTGGCTGGAGGTGCAGAAGGGCTCTCAGGTGGAGGATACTTGTTGAACAGTCCAGCCCCTGTGCCCAGGGATGGTTCATTCCACCTCCAGCCATGCTCAAGCAGCCTTTGCACCATGCTCTGAAAGCTGGAAGGAGGGCAAAAATAACCCCCCAGTAGGAAATCATGCAGTGCCCTCTTTTATAGCACAAGCAGAAGAACAAGCAGGTCTACAGGTTGTAGGGAGAGGAGGAACCCTGCAAGCCAGCTCTTGAGCTGCAGCCTGCATCTGGCAAAGCAGTCTGCTCTCTCCCCAAAGTTGTAGCATTTCTGTCTGAATGTTAATAACTTTTTCTCCCTGGACGGCAAAGTATTGCCCAGTTGGTTACTGGTGAGAAAGGAAAGCTATTAGTTTGAATAATTATTTAAAAAGCCATGCTCTTAGTGAATCATAACTCACAAAGACACAGCTTACAACTCACATGCCCTTTGGTCCCAGGTCATGGATGAATGACAGCTGGTTTACTGCAATGAACTCCATCTGGAGAAAGAGAAAAAGATTCCACCATTTTTCACACTCCAAAATCTACAAAATGCTTAATTTCATCAAAGTGACTTGTCATGAAGAGAGATCCTACAGAAGATCCTGAGCAGAAGTTCCCTTTTCACTTAAGCATCTTCAAGAAGACCAAGAAAAGTAGTTTGGTTGGATTTTTTGTTTGCTTGCTTATTTTAAATGTGTTTTGGAGAACACGTTGCAGGTAACCAGGACAATCAGGAACAATGTGTCATAGAGATCCATCACTATCCTCCCTCCTCAATCACTGGCTGAAACAAGTTTGACACTGTTTGGGGGTCTGCATGAACTTGGCTGGCTGCCTGAATCCTCTCCTTCCTCCAGCGATCCTCACAAAAAGGCTGGAAAGGGGAATGTCCCCAGGGCTGGTAGCATCCTATTCCCTTTGAGTCCTCCACTGCATGGACACACACCACAACCCATGATCCTCTCATGGGGTTCAGCCTCTCAACCCATGAGCATCCTCCAAGACCACGGCAGTAGGTCTCTCCCACTCAGTGCTGTACACGTGCCACTGCCTCATCTGGCCCCAGGAGCCGAAAAACTACAGGAAAGCCACAGCAGAGCAGGAGGAGAGCAAGTTCAAGCACACTATCCATGACTTCTGTTGCTCTGCACAGAGCTCCACAGCAGGCACAGCCAGCGGAACTCATGTGTCATAGTATCAGGTTTACCAGCAAATCCCAAACTCAAGCAACTTGCCTCCTCACAGCTTCTCCCACTTCAGCAGACATTGCAGAGGAACATAATGACAAGCAAAGCTGGTGAGAAAACACAGTGCAGTTACATTCACCTCTAAAAATAGGACACCAGGCGATTTCGACTGAGCAGGCTTTTCTTGGCACAGCAGGACATTCCGGACAGTCTGCTGGTTATTAGCCCTGGGCCCTGTTAGCAGAGAGAAACTCCTGCTCCGGGCATCCCATGCAGGACAGGGCTTGGGCAGCCCTTGAAGGAGCTGCCTTGCACAGCAGAGGCTTTTCTGCTCCCAGGTGCTTTTCATCCATTATGGCATAAAATTGTCCAAGCACAGAAAGGTGCTGAGGGCAGGAGCTGCCCTCCACTTTGGTCAGGCAGCAAGCCGGAGGGAACCCTCTAACCACATGTTTTGGCAATGAAGCCTGCTGGGACAGAAGCCCAAGACTCAACCCACACTCCCGACTGCAGATGGGACATGAGACAGCCTTGGGGCCAGCTTCAGGCCATGCCCTCCCATGCTCCACAGCAGCTCAGGTGCCAGCACCCAAGGAAGGGCTCTCCTCCAAGGTGGCTACTGTCACCTGCTCTTTGGCAAACCAACCTCACGGCCCCACTGGCAAAATCTGATTTTGCACAGGAATTACATGGGTGAACGCCTAAGTGTCAGAGATATTTTCTAACACTCAGTATGACAAAGAGTATTAGTAAAATCGGGGCAAAGTCTATCTTGCAGTTATGGTGAGGGCAGCTCAGGCTCCCTTCCCAACACTACCACTTTTGCCCCACAGAAGCAGCAGCAGGACAGAAAATCCTTCCTCCTCCTCATACTCTGCTCCTCCTGGGACCTCCCCAAAAGTTCTCACATCAGTAAGGCCATGGAGAAGAACAAAAGACCTGTTGTCCTCCTCTGAGTAGCTCAAGAACGTAAAGTTCTATAAAATCTCTACTCAGGAGAGGCAAATTTAATGCCCTCATTTTGGGATGATTTCAGCCCGTTTTCAGCAAGTGGCTAGAACAAGATATTCCATGCTTTTACTAACAATCATGCTGTCACCGCTCTCACTACATGTTCTGGAAAGGCACTAGGTGTGACCTACAGACATTTCAGCTGTTTCTGCAGTGGCACTCAGAACAGGATGGGGAGAACCTGAAAACCCAATGTATCCTACAAGCTCTTATCAAAAGGTTCCAGGTGAAGTCTCAGGCCAGTTTTTTGCCCTGGAACCTGGTTTTATTTCTCCAGAAAACAGCTAGCATTCTCCATCAGACACCCAGACATCTCTCTCACAGTGGGCACACTAAAAAACCCCACACATGAATGCTAAAACCTTTTGAAAACTTTGGCTGCAACCAGGAAGCTGGCAGCAAGTTGAGAAGCACTGCACGCAGAGAAACAATTGTCCTCAAAGAAGCAAAAAGAAAAAACAGGAGGAAAAATTACTTGCAGAAACAGAACTACTACTACACAAAAGCTTAAGAAAGTTTGTCTGGCAGCGCAGCAACCTGCTCTTCAGCCAAGGAGTCTGAAACAGCAACAACAGTGACAGGAGGCCAACCAACACATAGATCAAGCAGCACCAATTAGGAGCATTGGTTTGGAAAAAACACTAATAAATTCCACCACTTAGAAGTAAAATTCCACAGTGCAGCAGAAAATACCTCATCGAATGATTTATTATTATTATTGCTGCATTAGCTATATTTACTGCTAGAGAGCCTTTCATCCAAGGTGCTCGTCATTCACAGAAGAACTAAGAGGGGAGCGCGGAGCAGGGAGGCACTTTCATCTCCTTCACGTCGGAATTCCTGTGCTGCCCAGCTGCCTCCCCAGGGAGCCGGCATCCCGCTCTGGTTTCACAGCAATCCACGGCAGAATATTTTAAGGATGAGATAGGGGCCTAGCGAATGCAGTTTCAATGACATTGTTGTAGCAATCAAAGGAAAAAAAAACCAAGCCAGACGGGAGTGATCAGCTGCAGAAAGACAAGCTATGAAAGGTGGAGAACCAGCTGCAAGGTGCACTAGCCATGGTTTTAAACCATTCTGCCAGCCATGTCAGCACGCATGATTTATAGAAGCAAACATTTCACGGAGCATCTGCATTTCAGAAAGAATCCAGCAGCTCCACATTGTGTTTTCATTTCGACTCTTGTTTTTAATTTAGCAGGTTAAAAAAACAAATCATGAAGAGGCGATTATCAGCTGTGGTGAGCAGTAAAATGAAGTTACACTGATCTTCAGAGTAATATTGTTCAGCAAAAAGATGCCAGCTATTTCTCACGTGAAAATTAGCTTATACTAAGCCCAAATTAAAAAAAAAAAAAATTAAATATGCTAAAGTTCAAGTACAATAACCAAAAATACCGAAGGGTTGGGTGGGGACCTTTGCAATGGTCTGCAGATCCAAGTGTCATATCAGAGGCAAAACAGCAGCTGCTCACGTGTCTGAGCTGCTCTTACATTGTTCTGCTTTCGCTCACGATGAGCTTTTCACACATACTCACTAAAGCCCATGTAAAATATTAGGCACTCTGGTTCAACCAAATCCTATTTTTTATTTTGCTTAGGCATCTTTCAACTATTGCAGCATAAAAAGATGCAAAGGCGCAATTAATAAATTTTTATATGAAATACTATCAAGTCCATGTGTCTCATTTCCTAACGTTTTGGGGCTATATTCCCTGAATTTCAATTTCCCAGGAAAAAGTGTGGGAAATTAGTACACAACATTCATTTTAACGGTAATTGTCTTGAAGCACTTGAGGATGTACAACCTCTACAGTGTCATGTGGTCACTGTGAACCTAGACCTGTAGCAAAACCGCTACAAGCTCGACTCGCAGGCTTGGCTCTCCCAGTGCGTGGCACATCTTCAAGGCAGTGTATAAAGTGGTGATCTTCTCACTGACAAATAATAAGTTAACCACAAATGCAAAAAAAAAAAAGTAAGAAAGCAAATTAATTAAATTGTGCAGGTCAGACGTAAGAACATCTGAGGAGATGTGATTGATCCAAGCAGGCTCTTCACAAGGACCAAAGGTTACGCATCTGGCAGGTCACAGCTTGCCATTGCAGCTCCATGTCTGACTTAAAGAATTTAGGACTTAAAAACAAAACAAAAACCAAAAACACACCTCAGTGCACGGATTTGATGAGAGCAACACACAGGAGTCAAAACGTGCTTCAGGCTTAAGACAGTTGCAGCATTTGTCAGTGTCCAGGCAAAAGACTTCTCAACCCCAGGGAAAGCAATGCCCTCATTTTGTTCTAAGGACAAATACTGTTCCAAGGAAAATGCCAGAAACCTTCACTTTAGCCTCGAGTCTGAGAATGGGGGATATTGTTTTGGTGGTGTTTTTTGGTTTGTTTTTTTTAAAGGAAACATTTTTCTCCCTGGGTTTTCTGTCTGCAGGACCTGCAGTGCTTAGTGGCACTGCCACCATTAGCAGCAAAGTCCTCACTGAACGCTTCGCTGCAGCCAAATCCAGCAAAAGCCAACAATAAACTGAGAATTTATGTGCAAAGTGACATCTGGCGCCAGGGGCCAGGGACAGAAGGACAATTCAGTGCAGAAGGAGGGGTGCACCCCACAGCTGCCCAGGCAAGGCAGGACCGCTTGTCTCCTCGTCCAGCCCCAACTGCCACAGCCCGGTCAAAAGATCACCCACATTCCTACACCACCAGAAACTCTCCAAAAAAGCAATGCCTGCCTAAGAGTGACAAGATGGATCAGCACTGTAAAATAACTCTCCCCCGCTTTGCATATGCTACTCAAAGTTGCCAATTTATCCCAATCCCGCCTTTAGAACAAAAGACTATTTTCCACATCACAGCTCTTGACTGCATTGGACTTAAGCTCCACAGCCTGTCCCAAAGAGAAGCACCCTTTAAGGAACACAGTTCTCTCAGCCTGAGTCTGAAGATTTCTAGCAACCTGAAGCATGACGGCCAACCCTGGATGAGGGCTTTTTACCACATAGCAAGCAGTGCTCATCACACCGAGCTCTGCAGTAAGAGCACACACAGCTCTTGGGCACAACATCCAGCTATGAGCTGCACAACATCTCTACACAACTGAAATCCTGCAGAAGAGCAGAGTATCTACCAACCACCACCACCAAAAGTCAAAGAGAAGAACGAGCTGCCACAGAAATCCCAAGTTCAGTCTACATTTCTGGCTCGTTGGAAAAAAAAGTCAAGTGTTGCCAGTTATCACTCCTTGCTCAGAAACGTCACTGAGCTCTGCAGCTCCTCAATGCGCACATCAGGTTTTGCTGATAATACAAAAGATGGAGTAACACAGTCATTATGCAGCCAAGAAAAGGTGAAATAAATTACCATCCCAGGGAGACGTTGCAGCAGTGGCTGACAGGTGAGGACTGCTGAAGAAACATTCGAGGATGGCTTTCAAAGGAAATGTTCTTGCTTAAAATAGGCCTGAAGTTGGATTTGACATCTCTCCTCATTTCAAAAAGACTGTCAACTTGGGGAAATAAGCCAATTACCATCTCCCTTCGGAAGTGACAAAATACCCGCAGAGGTGAATGGGTATCACTCATACAAACTCAACATCACTGAAATCCAGTGAAACTGCACAGAATAGGAACCCAAGACAAAATTGCACCCAGGGCCACACACAGAGCC
>JAVSBS010003321.1:52285-66324 GCA_033124195.1 Coracias cyanogaster
CCGGCCCCCCCCCCGGGGGGGGGGGGGGCCCGGGAGTTCTGTAAATACCCGCAGGCCACTTTGAGGACCCTGACGGGCCGTATCCGGCCCATGGGCCATAGTTTGAGGACCCCTGGACTAGATGATCTCTAGAGGCCCCTTCCAACTCCTACCATTCTGTGATTCTGTGAACCCTGCGACAATGAAGCCGCTGACGTTACCCACTGCTCTACCCAGTTTGCACAGCCTCCCTGCAGCAGGAATGCACGTTAGCACTGCCTCACATCTCCCTCGCCACGGCTCCATGGAAAGCCAGCTCTCTGCATCAGAAGCTTTACCTTTACCTAGTACTAACTACATACCGCAGGGCACTAATTACTCAGAGAGCCTAAGGTACCTTTTTAATTTTCTTCTAGCAGTGAAGTCATTCCACCAGATATAGCCTGGCTTCAGATGTTTGATTTTCTCCCTAGAAAGCAGGCAGACATAAATAGCATTCCTGGGAGGGAGGCCACACCATCAGGCTTTCCCAAATAACCCCGGGGGGTGGCGGGGGGAGCCCAGAGCTGCCCCACTCTGCACCGACACATACAATAAAACCCTATTTTCTTTCCCGCTCAGCACTCCACGCAAATAATTTTTTTGGCCATCTCCAGCTGGATACAAAGCAGCATCTTGCTTTGTATTTCTACCTGTATTCACATTTAAAAACAAAACATGCATTTTCTTTGGTTTTTTTAGTCTGAAGAGATGCTGTTGCTTCATGGAATCTTAATGGACTCTCCAAAAGAAGGTTTGCATGGTCAAAGGGGACACAAGCCCAAATATACCTTGTACATGCCATGCCAGCACTCACACTTGAAGGAAACCAGCAGACAAACACCACGTCCCCAGGGCTGGAGGAAGAGCCTGCGGACAGGAGCCAACATGGAAAGGATGTGCATCCTCCCTCCTCCTCCTCCTCTCCTCCTAGTTCTCCTCCCCTCCCCACTGTGCCAGGTACAGCCGGGCTCTTCAGCACATTAATTGATGCAGTCAGTTAATGGATAAACAATTAACAAGTGTATGCAAAGATTATTTGCTAAGGACCACAGTAGGGCTGCATAACTCGGGATTTTCTTTTTTCTATTTTTTTTTTTAAAGCTAAAGCTATTTTCACAACTGGCACAGACAAGTCCTGGGATAAAGCAGAGTCCAAACTCAGTAGGATGTTGAGTCAGTTCCAGCAGCACGGTTCTCCCCCGTGAAGATCAGAGCCAGATTATGGTCTTGAGATGGAAAACATGACTGGCCTAAAGCCCTGCCAAGAAGCCCCAAGAACCTGGGCAGCACCGAGCTCCCCATCACAGCTGGAGGGCATGGGGCAAACCCAGCCCAGGCACGAAGAGCAGCATGGTGGGGCAGCAGAAAAGATGGGACATGCCACATCCCTCTGAAAGCTTCTGCAAATTGCTTTATATGGCTCAGTAAGAGTGATTTAACCTCTTGGTCGAGAGTTTCCAAGTGGACACTGTCTGCATTCCCAACAGCAAGCTGAGGAATGCACCCAGGTTAACCTGTAGCAGGCTGGGAGCAAGGCTGGGTGCAAACACGTGCCAAGCGTGGTCATCCATGACTCAGCAGCAGAAGAGAAGGGCTGCACCAGGCAGGCTCTGTCTACCCAGTGCCACTCACCGCTCACACTAATGATGGACTAGAGAATGGGCTTGTAAAACCTCCTGATGCTGTCAGCTTTGGAGGCTGCAATTACGTGAAGGACAGGACTCAAATGGTACTGGCCAGTCTCAGAGGGGTGTAAATAATAGGATGATATTTATTAGAAACAATGCTATTATGGCTGTTGCTATCCAGGATAGAGAAAACGAGCAGTAGTTTATTAAAGAAAAAGTTTTTTAAAAAATAAAAACAAACCCAAAAAGAAAGACCAGGGTTTCAACGGGTTAAGGACCAGCAATTCAAAGCAAAACCTGTGCCAAGATCCACAAACAGGACTATGGCCTGCAAGCAAAAAAGGACGATAGGCTGCAGGAGACAGGAAGAGTCAGTTCTAAAGCACTTGACCCATGAGAACACAGTGTCAGGACCAGGAGAAGGAAGAGACTTGGAGGAAACACGACAGCCGTCTGCAAGTCTGGAGAAGACTATTTAGAGCAGGATGGACAAGAGATAATTGCTCTGAATTGCAGGTTTAAACTGGAGACCAGGGCGAAAAACTTCATCTGATGGCACAGGCATCTGGGACTGCCCAGGGAGGGGTTTGCAGAGTCCCCAAGGCCGGAGGTCCGCAGGGGCAGGCTGCCCGCATAGACCTCTCCAGGGCAGAGGAGGAGAGCTCAAAGTTTGCCTGGGCAAAGGCAGCGAGGAGGAAAATCCATTAGAAAAAAAAAAAAAAAATTAAAAAAATCAGTGGTAAATGAAAACTTTGGAAAGAATGAAGACACGAAGAAAAAGGGAGACAGTAAAAAACTGAAAGAGGGAAAAAACACACTAAAACCCCCACAAACACTGCTGACATCACTTTTGTCCAGCCCAGTTCTTAGATTATTTCCTCTTCCAAGCAGAATTTAAGCTCTCTGCCCACCTTTGCCAGGCTGTCCCTGCAGCACACAGGCCCCAAACCTTTTGGATTTGTAAAATACAAACATGGGAAATAGTGACTGCACCAAGAATCAAGGTTTCAACTACGGGAAAAAGGACTACAAAAAAAAAAAAACCACAACAAACTTAACCATATTAATCCCTGAGCCCTTGTGAATGCTTGCTAAACCCTAGCTCAATCCTGCAATTTTGCAAGCCTGATAGCTATTTTTTTTTATTTGCCCTTTTGGTTATGCTTTAACCTCAAGTTATTACTCAGGGTATCAGATGACAACGTCAGCCTTCGCTGCAGCAACAGTGCTTTTCTACTTGCATGGGACAACAAAAGTACAGCTTTAAAGGCATGGAAGCTGGAAGGTAGAAAATGCATATTTTAGTCAATATTCATGAATGGTTCTGTTTCGAAGACATTCAAGTCCTGATGTGAAAATGTACGCAGCTAGTAACAGCACAGACTACCTAAAATTTGGTCAGCTCAGGTTTATTCTCGCACATGTATTGGAAAGCTCAGACAATCACTGCCCCTTAATGAGGTTGGGATGCTGATGAGCACACCGCAGGGTGAGGATACTGAGAAAGCCTTCATTTGGGAAAGAGGGAAGGAGGGAATAGACAATATATCCAGTAAAAACATGCATTTCCTGCTAATGCCTCCCAGGGTCTGATGTTCTACATCAACTCCCATCCCCACAGCGAGAAATACTATAATCCCTGAAAATTACCCTCGTTCCAGTTCTCATGACATCTCTCCCTGTACAGTGACCTTTTGATGAGGGCTGTGACAAGCGACCTCTGTTCCCATACTTGGTTTTGTCCCGCAGGCAGTGCTGGTGGTGGGACCTACACGGGCCTTCCTGCCTGCACCGAGAAAACCATGTGGGCTTGGGCTAAAACAAGGCAATGAGATGGCATTGCTAAAAAGAAAAAAAAAAAAAACAAAACACAACACAAATTACTTGAGCCATGAATTTCCTCTCCTCCTGCTGCTGCCAGAAGCCTGTGTGCCATACAGGCACTGAGAGCCCAGATGAGATGCCAAGGAAGTCCTACGCACCATGCCCTCAACAGCTACTTGCCCTGCCTGGTAGTGATCAGTATTTTCCACGTGAATATTTCCTAATTCACACTTTAAACCTAAAATTAGCTTTGGACCACTCCTTCATGGAGAAATACCCTCAGCTGACAAGAGCCCTTTTTGAGGAGTTATTTGCACCCCCCAGGAGAAGCTGGGCTTGTCACCACACCCAGATTTACACCCGGGCACACGGTCCTTCCACAGTCTTTGGCAGGTGTCAGACCTTCCCCGAGCAGCTGGGAAATGTCCCCTCAGGCTCATGGTCCCTGCCAGCACCTGCAAAGAGGGTCCTGCTTTTCCAGCCCAGAAAAACCACATACTTATACAAACCAAAAAAGACACGCACTGATTTTATTTTTCAGTACACCCTCCCCCGTTCCTGAATCAAAATCCAAGAGCTCTGGTAGGTGGCATGTTAAGTTCCATAAGTACAAAATTATAGGACAGGGGCGTTCAAAAGTGCTGAGCAATGCCTTAACCCTGCTCTTAAATTCAGTCCATGGAAGCCATTTAGCCAGATGAGCAAGCGGCCAGCATGGCACATGGAGACGCCTCCTGAAAATCTGCCCTTCTGGATGCTCATACTGCAGGGACAGCACAAGAGGATTCAGGTTTAGTTTTAAAACACACAAAACAACCCTTGCGTAAGAACCAAAGCATTGCTCCCACCCTGGAAAGATCTGGAGCTGGAAAAGAACTGAAATATGAATCCAAATCAACAATAAACATCATGTTCAGCCATCATCCTGACCTGATTTTCTTATCTTCGGCCCAATCCTGATAACACCAAAATATTTCAAAACACTGTTTCCAAAACAATCACTCTCACAAAGCTCCTACATTTAACACTCATTCCTCTAAAAGCAGGAGCCAATCAGTATTTCCTGCTCCAACAACACAGCACAGGGCTCCTTTATTGATTTCCATAGTCCTTTCCACGTGAGGCTTGCTGCCAAGCCACCAGCCTGCCCAGAGGAAAAGCTAAGTCACGGGAACCCACATGGCCTGTTTGCAACAGGGGCTGAGATGCTTGAGACTAGGATTGCCTGAGAAGAACGGGTAGATCTATGGAAGTCCTTGCTGTGCTGGGGCAGAGCCCCTTCTGCCCCTGGACGGGGTTCTGCAGAATGTGTCCCGCAACAGAAAAAACAGGCGGGTCAAGGGAAACAATGAGGTAAGGCAGTGGTCATCACGGCAGGCAGCGTGTCTTTACGTGGTGACTAACCCACTGCTGGAGTCAGAAAACCCCTGTGCTGCGTTATCCCCCACACCCAGGACCAGCCTAGGCGTCAGGCACTTCCCAAGGACTCATTTTATTTGCTTTACAGAGCAGCAAAAGAAAAACAAACATCCACAGAGGAGCAGCAGCTACTGATCTCACACTGATGTGCTGGCTCTTCTGGCTCCTGCTCCTCGGCACAGGGCTCCTGCTCGCCCTTGCCTGGCAGCATCCCCGGAGCACAGCCCTGCTCCCCAGGCTGCCACGGGAAGCTGATCATTAGGCATTTATCAGTGATTAATGCCAGCCCTTCACAGACTTATCCATCACCATGTTTTGGATTCTTGGGGGACAGACAGGACTCACCCCTCATGCTGTGCATCCTCCAGGGAGCTGTGCTCAACCCTCGATCCCTGCAAACTCACCACTCTTTTAGGAGGGCCTGCTGCGACAGGACAAGGGGTGATGGTTTTAAACTAAAAGAAGGGAGATTTAGACTAGATAGAAGGAAGAAATATTTTACACTGAGGTTGGTGAAATATTTGCCCAGGCTGTCCAGCGAAGTGGTCGATGCCCCATCCCTGGAACCATTCCAGGTAAGGTTGGATGGGGCTCTGAGCAACCTGCTCTAGTTGCAGATGTCCCTGCTCACTGCAGGGGGGTTGGACTAGGTGACCTTTAAAGGTCCCTTCCCACCCAAACCATTCTATGACTTTCTCATTTGGTCACAGCACACACTCTGCTCCTCCAAACCCATGGGCACTGCATGTAACAAACTTGAAAGCCAGGATGGGGATGCCCAGAGCCTCCGGCACCTGGTTATCTACCCCCAGAGACCCACTAGCACTGTAGCTGCAGATGGGCAAAGGGAACCGGGTGACAATGCCTTGGATATCAGCACCATCTCAGCATCCCAACAGACTGTGGCCAAGAGACTCCTGAGCTGAGGGAAGAGAAGGGCTAGAAAAAGTACCTGCTTCAAAGAGCACAAACAGAAGGAAGGTCAAAGGACACAGCCCTCCAGAGCGCTGACAAGCGCAGAGCTTGGCATGAGGCAGAGACCGTGAAAGCTTTAGATAAAATCTTAAAAGCAAGGAGCTTGCCAGGGTGATAGCATAATGCAAAGAACTATTGGAGTAACCATCTCCACAACGATCAGAGGTGACAAGGACCACCACGGTGCTCACAGGACGGTAAGCATTGCCGCCGCTCTTATAAATAGTTAACACGTCATATAAATACAGGACATATTTGCATGATCTAAACGTATAGATATCTACGTGCTGATGTCCTGTACATCACTCAACGCTATTCTGATACCTCCCTGTGCCATGTCTGCTCCAGTGACTGCCACCTGCCAAGCCGCATTTCTGCATGGAATTTCAGCCCAGCACCTCCGACCCTCCGCAGGGCTGGATGGCAGCTGATAAACGCAAACACAGATCTTCACGTATCTCTCACCAGCCCAGCTAAAGCCAGGGAAAGCGCTGCAGCCAGAGCTCAGGGAGGGATCTGGGCAATGGCAAGAGGCCCTCCCAGCCATCGCTGCCCAGCCCTGCTCCCTGCACAGGCGGTGGCTGCTCCACACCAAGGCAGAGAGCACAGGTACATGTCAGGAGGGCACTGTCACCGCTCTAGCTCCAACCCCGTTGCTTTTTGCCAAGTTTCCATTAAGTGAGAACACGATTTTTCTTTTCTCTTCCTGCTGTTAAAAAACAAATTCAAAAGCACATGAAGGTGCTAACTTTCTGTTGACCCTTTATGTGACTTGCTCAAAGAAATGAGAAATTTCTGTGGGTATCACAGCAAGGACGAGTAGCAGATTTAGACCATTAATTTTTACTAATAGTCTATTGCTTTAATAAAATGCTGTTTCCATTGTCTTGATTTTTTGGCTGTTTTAATGGAACTCTTCACTTCATTAGAAAAACAACATGCATGAGCAGAAGGCCATGATGGAGCAGGAAGGCAGCACCACAGTGCAGGAGTCTGACTGCTCCCGTGGGTTCAGCACCCACATCCAGCTCCTTGCCCTGCTTGGGCAGTTCAAGGTCCAGGCCCACCTCCAGAGCACCACCAGCTTCAAGGACAACCACTGCAGGGTGACCACCACCTAAGTTTGTTGTTGCTTTCACCGATCTCAAAGAAAGCCCCCAAGATGCAGGGTGTGCAGCTGGAACCCACATCCAGTACCGTGGTCCATACAGGTGTTTGCACTGTGCTGTCCCACACTGATGTTTCCTGGTGACACCATGCACGCTGAACATTAACCTTTGCCAAGCTGTTTGCTTACTGCGTGCACAACATGTCAGGGGTGTACTTTGGTAAACCCAAAGCACGGGATGAACATCAGGTTCATGAGGGCAGGAGCAGCTGGGGCACCTGGGGAACACCACATACCTCCAGCCATCCCAGCAAGGAGATGGCTCCTCTCTCTGCTCCTAGGCCAGCACCTTGCTGCCTCCCCATCCCAAATGGAACCCAGCACCACCCCAAGAGCACTGTCACCCAGTGTCCCTGCCCAAGGCAGGGGCAGGCTGAAGCCACTGGTGCAAAGCCTGTGACATGGTGAAGCCACTCACATTGCCCTGAAACACTCCCGTTCCCCTGCCTGCAAACCTGGATTTAGCACCCTTCCAAACTGAAGCACCCTAATGATTTTTTTTTTTTTTTTTGGAAGCAATGCTTTTAAAGATGTTTCACGCATTCTAGCTAATAAACTGCAGAAGAATTTGATGTCTCCATCCTCAGCTGACTTCCATTCTTTAGCCTACCCCTAAACCTGCATCGCTCAATGGCCTCAGCTTCCACCAGTGAGCTGGGACACCCAGCACTACATAGGGCATTGTGCCCAAAAAGCCAGCAACAACACGTGCAGGTGGAGATGACAGGCATGCACATGCCTGCTCCTGTTCTGCATTTCCAAAGGCTGTGGCTGAAGATAAGCAGCTGCTAATGGCAAGAACCTACACTGGCAAACATCAGCCCTGAGCCTCCCTTTCACACCTAGAAACCTCCTACCAGTTCAGGAACAGCTTCATCTGTGGATCTAGGATCATATAAAGACCTCTCACAAACCGCATTTTCCTTCTCCCCAGCCAGCTGTAAGAAATACTTGAGAGCTTCTAGTTTACAAGAAGAAAACTTCTTGGGGAAGCCCCAGAGAAGCTGTCAGCCAAGCTCGGATGGCAAAGGTGACATTGTCCCCAAGACTTTATGGAAGGCTTCAGGTGGCTCTGTGAATCAGCCTATCTCGAGGAGACCCTCCACGGGATCTCCATATGACCCTCCATGGGACCACAACAGCATTCAGGACATAGGGCACTCGAGCTACTGAAAAGTTAGTTTTTATACAACTCCAAGTGTTTGATTCACTACCAGAATTAAGGATGAGCAAATAATTACACAAGTTCAATTCTGGTTTCACAAATAACTCTGGAATGCTGGCTGAGGTTTCAGATCAGTACCTACTGAACTAAGACCAAAACCAGGCAAATTCAATAGAAAATGGCTCATTATAATGCAGTAACTTGCAAAAACAGAGTAACTCTCCTGTGCTTATTGCTTAAATACAATCAAACACCTGCAAATTTATCCAGAATAGGCCATTTATACATATATGACAATACTGACAGCTTCCTTAAAACAGAATAGATACCTTTTTTTTTCCTCTTCTTTCCAAGAGGTGGAAAAAAAAAATGCCTCCCTCAAGTTGGCAGAGAAGCACACTGATGGCAGGCCATGAAAGACAATGCTCATGTCTGAACTTCAATCAAGCCTGAGCTGCCTCCTTGTTCCTCTCCCTTACCCACATACCCAGACCTCCACAACCAATGAGGGTGTCTGGACAAGCCAGAGAAGCCCTCCTGCTCTTTCTTGTTTTGTGAAAAGTCTCGTATAGTATTTTTTCCACAGATTCCTACAACAAATCAGAGCATTAAGGTTACAACTTACAAGCTTAACTCTCTGGACCTCAACACAAGATGTGCAGCTACACACAATGACCCAAAAATTATGTATTTTCTCCTCAACTGCCATGAGTTGAGCAGAAAGGTGTCTGCAGACAGTTTTCTACATGTACACGAAAGCTGTTTGGCAGAAAGAAAAGCAACATTTTTGGTAGAGAGAAAAAACCACCCTGAACGGACTCAGATAGCAGTTCCCATCTTGCCAGTTTTTCCTCTTAGTGAACAAAATGGCTCATTTGCCATAACTGCTGCCAAAACTCAGCGCGATCAGGTCTAACTGCAGAAATGTCAAAGCCATCATGAGTCATCCACTATTCTTTCTTGGTAAGACTCAAAGCTGGGTGGGACATTTAGGAAAAAAAAAAGAAAAATCAATTTGCAGGAAACCTCTGTCATGGAAAAATACACTCCAGAGCATCTCATGGGAACTACAGAAGTATACACTTACAAAAAGAGGAACGAGAGACCAAAGCATTTCCTTCAAAAACAGACTATGATGCACTCCTTGCTCTCCCAATTGTTTCAGTAGCCCGTTAGCCGTGGCAGGAGAGGACAACTGAGCTTCCTGGGAGACCCCAGCACCCACGGGTGCTTCTCACTGCACTCAAAAAATCCCAAGCAAGGCAGATTTGCGTTCTTGGTGAGGAAAAGTCACCTGCATCTTATTTGAACAACAACAAAAAAATGCAGACCCAAAATATCCACTTGTTTTACCTCATGTGTCACATGCAAAGTCGGTTGAGAGAGAAAAAAACTTTTATTTTTAAAATTTAAAAAAGCAAGGTTGCCTTTAGCCAGGCAGTGGAGTGCAGCTATGAGGCATTGCCATGGCCACAAAACCTCAGGTTACTGAAAGTGTTGGAAATGTGCAATTAATGACTCTTGTTGGTTTATTTTTTACCCTGGGGATCCTGGAAGGCCGCAAGGAGCCAGAACAGCTGATGGGGGGAGAAGCCCATGCTGTGAGGTGCATCTGACCCGAGAGCGATGCAGCTAGCAGTGTATGCTCACAAGAGGGCTGGGTTCTTGGGGGGCAAGAGAACAAAGAACAAGGGGAAGAACAAGAAACAAGGATTTCTGATTTTAAAAATCCTCCCAAAAGTCCAGCTGGTAAAATGGGTGAAGTTTCTGGGATGCAGCTTGGTGATGCAGCAGTGCCAGTGGCACAGAGGAGCCTTGGGACAACCCACTGGCAGGATCCTGATGGGAGAAGTGCCAAGAAGCAAGTTCCCACATGGCAAGACAACCAGAAACACCAACTGGCTGTGAATCACCCACTTGGACAGAGGCCATCCGAGTGCTGCTCTATGGGACATTGTCTGCCTGATACTGGCTTTTGTCTGCGCGCTGGAACGATTGTCCCGGAGAAGAGCGGTCCCTCTGTGCCCAGACCACCTTCCCTGGCCACGGGCAGGGAGCTGTAAACAGCCCCAGAGCTGGGGAGCAGCACGAGAATCCCCCCATGCCCACCGCCAGCCCTGGGGGAGCCCAGGAAAGCACCAGGCATTTGTTAGCAGGTTTATCTTATTCCACTAGAAAAGTCATTGAATCATTATGGTTGAAAAGACCTCTGGGATCATCAAGTCCAACTTGCATCCCAACAACTCCCTGACTACTAAACCATAACCTCATGTGCTACATCTACTCATTTTTTTAACACCTCCAGAGATGACGACTCCACTACTTCTCCAGGCAGCCTGTTCCAGTGCCTGACCACTCCTTCAGTAAATAATTTCTTCCTAATATCCAGCCTAAACCTCCCCTGGCACAACTTGAGGCCACTACCTCTTGTCCTGTTGAGGGCCCATTGCACTGGAAGAAATAAAAACCTAAGGCAGGAATCAGGCCCACTTACAGCTTGCCCTGAAAAACGCAATCCAGGAAAGTACAATTTAATACTTGTTACACCAACAGATGTGTAAACCAGAAAAATAACTCCCAACACCATGAACATCCTGAATATTTGCTGCTGTCAGTATAGCCTAAGCAGGACTCCACACGCAAGGAGTAACTATCTTTCTGTTGAGTAAGCCTGCAAACAGTGTTGGGGTTTTCCACCCTCTCCTTCACCTCCTCTCTGAGGCTTCCCATACCCCACCCAGATTGCCCAGGGTGGCAATGGAGGGACGCTCCTCCTCTTCTGCGAAGTGCCCACCCCATCACTATCCACACTCCCTGTTTATTCTAGCCTTTCTCCCTAGGGAGTCAGTTCCTTAAGGCAGAGGACCACTTATTTTATCTATACCTTCTCTGCCAGATAAAGGGACTGAGGAGGAAGGGACCACGTTACTACACTAAGACAACTAATGCAAACTGGCTGCTTTGCTGTCAAACCCTACTGGAGGTGAAGCACACTTTGCTGGAGCTCAGTATGGCCAGCACTGCAAAGGGGAAGTTTTAAGGGAAAAATAGTTGTGGAAACACGATTAACTGAAAGGCACAGAGGTGCAAACACCGCACACGGCTGCCACCAGTGTCAGTGCCGACTCGGCACAGATGGGCAGACACATGCCGAGAAGACGCTGCCGGGTTCATTCCCGTCCAGCCCCACTGTCGGACACATTTTCTTGGCAACAAAGCAAGCGCATTAGCCCAATAAGATTACTATCTCGAGGTCGTTATCTCAATATTAAAACCCTGCATCCCTTTTTGGCAATAAACCCTGACCATGAGCTGTGTTGTCACCCAGCATACCATGCTCACTGCCAGAGCAGCGCCAGGTCCTTCTGGTAGTTGTTCCATCCCCCTCCCTGACCACTTTTTGACAAATTTTTCCTCACCAATGTCTATTTAGATTTGCATGAGCCAAAGCTGTTTTTAAATTGCAAGTTTTTATTCTTGGAGGCAAAAAACTTGCCTCCCTGCCGGGGTGTGTGGTTTCCCCTCCTCCCTTGGGGAGAAGGCAGCACATACCAGGGGGGATGCCTGGCACCATCCCAGCTCCTTTTGGGGTCCTGGCTCTCCAACATGGGAGCTGAACCCACCAGATGGCTTCTCCTCCCCTCTCCACACCAGCAGATGGGTGCCCGGGGGACGTGGCACCCCAGCGCAGGCGAGCTGTCTGATAGACACGAGCCCCGCTCCCACTTCATTACGTAAATCCTCAGGTTTGGGTGTTTATCTGCTTTAAGAATCTAGAAGGCACTAAATGCCACCACAGCGTGTGGGCAGGAGGAGCGAGGGATGTGCAAAGCACTCAGGGCAGTGGTGATGGCACGCGATGCCAACCCCAGCAAGTAGATACCTCCCACTATTATTGCATGGAAATAGAAAAACCTGAATCCTGAAGACAAACATATACATATCATATATATCTCCCCGTTTCCCTCCTGGCACAAGAGGCAGGGTAGGGCTGCATGTCCCCAGCTCCAAGAAGCACACCCGCCTCCTGCCACCCTGGATACTCCATGCCAAGCAGGCAGGGGAGCAGCATGGCAAATATTTTATAAAGCTGGCATACAGAGCTGTTCTCCCCCTCTCCCAAACCCTCCACCACCCTCTGTTCTCCAGGATGTCTGCACATGTGGAGCTGGTATGAGCATCCAGCAGATGCTCGTGTGTCCATAAAAGTGTGTGGCAGGGGCACCTGGCTAAATATGTCACATTTATTTACACATTTATTTACACATATATATATATAAATTGATAATATAACAGATACACATATTTCTCCATCACACAGCTCAGCAGGGCCGAGGTTTGGCCCCACAGAGGCGGGTGCAAAGAAGCCAGGCTACATGCCAGCTACTCACACATCCCACGTCTCAGGGTGCAGAAAAAGCGTGGCAAGCAGCACCTGAATGAGGACCAAGAAACCTTCTTTTTAGAAAGAAAGAAAAAAGGCTGGCCAAGGTTTTGTGAAGGGAAAGATAGAACCACCCAACCACAACTTCCGTCAAACACATGACCATGACTGAATTTCTCCTGGTCCCTGCAGGAATGTTTCAAGGGTACAGGGCCTGTGAGAGCAAGTTAAAAACACATCATCAATTGTGAGCCAGACAATAGGAGGAAAAGACAAAGTGTTTGCTCTCACCCTCAGCAAAGACCAGGTGCTTATGACATTAGACACTCCAGCAACTCCACACCCTGAAGAAAATCAAATTGCTCCCCCCAAAGCTCTATTATACACAGATATAGGGCCACTCTGCAATGTTTCCACTCAAACTTTTTCTTATTTTTTAAATTACTTGCTACAAAATAGCTGTTCCAAGATGAAATTAAAGAACCACCTGTTTGCACCAAAGACAACAGGAGGGTGCTTCTCCTAACGGAGCGTGACAGTTTGCTGCAGCACTGCGGGACTTCGGTTTGTGCGGAGACTGAGCTCCTCCTGTGACGTGTTCATTAGGTAGCAACAGAGAAGATAAATCAAGAAGCCTATATGAAGATTAATAACCGATGTCTTCTTTACGATTCCAAGAGAATAAAATCTGTGGCAACTCTGCCTGTTAAGCGCATTCCCCTGATGCTTCTTTCCCTGACAATTTGCTAACTTGCTTCAAATTAATTACCAGAGGAGTAACTGGAAAAACCCAAGTTCAGTTCATAACTAACAGACAGAGGAGACCCAACTGCACTTCTTTGCATGATTTATCAAGGAAGAGATTTCTCAAATCACTGCCGGCGAGCAGACTCACTGTAAAACACGGGATCTCTACTGCAGACACACCTGGAGTCTAAAGAGCACGTCATAAATTACAGGCGATAACAAAGTCAAGCTGACACAACGCTTTACACTTCGCTACTATTAAGAAAAGTAGTAAACATTTCTAGCTGAGGCATCGGATTTCAGCCCGCTTCATGAAAGAACGATTTCACCAGCAAAGATTACCTACCTAGCACTTACAATTTTATTTTTATATATGTAAAACAGTATCTTCAGCAGCTTAAAGAATCTGTGATTCTGATCCCAGAAAATTCTTCCTCAGCTGCAAGAGCTCAGGAGACACCTGCCAGCACCAGCCTTATTTGCGGAAGGAGTTGAAGCATCTCAAAATAAAAAGAGCACAGCGGCCCCCAACAGAAAACACTTTATTAAGTCTTTCCCAGGAAGACCAGAGCCTCAATGCTAATTTTCAAGAACCCTGAAAGGAGGATGTTATACATGAAAATGTCTATTTAAGTGAGACTTTCTAATATTCTCGAAGTAGGAAAGTTAAATCTTTTTTTTTTTTTTTTAAATGAGGAACTTCTGCCT
>JAVSBS010003321.1:80848-97974 GCA_033124195.1 Coracias cyanogaster
AAGTTCCTCCTAATATTTTATTTTTAAAGTAGGCTTCGGGGGGGGGGGGGAGGGATAGGAAGTGCAGAAGTCATTGCATAATTTTAAGTTGGTTTTATCTGGTGTAAATTGCACTTTCTTTTCTTGTATAGTGCTGAGATGCCCTGTGCTACCCAGCGTACCACCAGCTCTGCATTGCTCTCATGGGATCCAGCACTGCTCCAACCTTCCTACTTTTTTTTTTTCCCCCTCTGTTTTAATTATCTGCTAAAATCTCATCCAGCAAGCTACTGGTTGCTTCTTTCACAATGTTCCATACTGTTTCTCCAGAGTTTCTTTTCCTCCTTAGCTTAAGGAAACACTGTTTTCTCTTTCTTGCTGTTCTGACTGCCTATGACCTGCATAAAGAGGGCACTACCAAATCTCTCTCTACAGCACATATATCTTTCTACAGGTGCATTTTAAAAAATAGTGTCTTTTTCTCTATATCCTCATTTTTGCTTGGTGCTAGCACTGTGTATTTCAGTTATACTCTGTATTTAAAACAGCTCTAGCAGGCTTACATGTGTCTGTAGCTACGGGCAGCATTAGTTCAGAATATTTTCATTTAAACTCTGACTTCGTTCACTCATGCTATTCAAATGCACAGAACTAGCTCATCACTTTCATTTTTGATTGTCACTTGAATCAGCTTTCTTGCATGCTTTTGCAATATGCTACTTCCCTGGCTCCTCACATCCTTGTTTATACTGTTGGAAGGTTACTCTCGTGAAGTGAAAATTCTGGCATGGATGCCACCTGAGTGTCAGAATCCGAGCCAGGCGAAGCTGGATTGACACAAATGCAGCCAGTGGAACAGTCCATCAGCAGCAGCTGAAGCAGAATCATCATCATTATAAATACCTTTATTAAAGACTGGAGTTTTTTCCTTCCAAAAGCTACACTTGTTCAAGGAAACTCTACATCCTGTGGCTTGCCTGACAGCGCAGGTAAGACCAGATTATCAGAAGAGTTTGTTCCGGCGTTCATACTTAAAAACTTAAATATATCCAGGCAAACTGGTAGAGAGATGGTCAGACCAGATAAGGAAGTTGCTGCTTCTGATCTTAAATGTTCTGAATTCACCTCCAGTCCTGCTGAGACACCCACCTCTCCCACAGCAACAGCTAATGTCGTTGCATTTACTTGTTTTCCTTTTTACCTGAGCTCTGTTATAACTTTCAAAACTTTCCTGTTCAGAACTGACCTAACATCTCATAGTACCTCACCTCCATCTTCCTGGTGGCAGAGAGCCAGTATTTTCCTGTGATTATTGTTGCATCAGTGTTTCTCCTGTATCGGACTCGTGTAAGTCAGGTGACTCACCCAGAGGAGCTTGTTCAGTACTCTGGAGAAGAGGAGGCAGTGCCAGGGAGCTCTCAGGCTTTGCTTCTCACCGTGCTCAGTAGTGAGTGCTTCCTCTGAAGTCCCCATTCTGGGGTCATGCCACTTAACGGCCACCACCCCAGCCCCTGTGCCACGCTGCACACACCATCTTGCTGGTAGCCCACGTGCAGGGTGGCCAGAGGAAAGAGGATTTGTGTGTCATGGTCCATTGGATGGGTCACGATGGGGGAAAAAAAAAACCAACGGAGTTTTGTGAATCAGGAAAATTTCAAGGCACCACAAGCTGGAAAAACCCCCAGGCTCTGCAGGAGAGGCTGAAGGAGCAGCAGCCAGCACAGAGGAATGTAGTGATCTGAGGTGACCTGTAAGTCCCCCTGAGAAGGACCAGACCCCCCACAGCACTGCACAGCAAAGGTGTGCAGACACACGGGAGGAAAACCCAGGCTGGGGCAACCCCTGACAGAAGGCATACAAAAATGTTCTCTTTTTCCTTCAGAAAATCCGTTAGGGAAGCTTAAAGATAGCCTCAGAAGAAGTTATTTTACTCTTTGACAAGTACACATTCAAAAAGGCAGTAAGAAATGTTGTGCACTGCCTTTCTAGAGTTTAGACCAAACAGAAAGCTGCCATCAGTCCCGGTTCCCCAGTACTCTGCTCCCAGTTTGCTCAAGCCCTCCACTAAAACCTGTTAGCATAATTCTCTATTCCTCTTTTTTTTTCACCCCCCAGACTCCCAGTCATTTTGCACAGTCTAAATAAAACATGCGAAACCTGACTTTGCCATAGGACGAAAACTGACAAAGGAAGAACATGTGAAAAAGAAAAACAATCCAGACCCCAATTAAAGGAACACAAAACCTCGCATACAAAACCCCAGGAGCATCCACAGAATCATTCCTGTTTATACTTACCAACACACGAGCTGCTCAGCCCTCAGAAGAGCACTGCTGGGGGTATAGTCTCACCTCCTTTTAATTCCACCTATAAACCTGGGAAGACCAGAGTATTACGAATCACAGCGTGCTTGGCAGACACCCCCAAGTGTACAGCACAGGATGAGTTGCCTTCATATGGAAGCCAGCCTGGAGGAAATACCTGGACACGAGTGTTTATCTGAGGCTGGGGATCCGTGCGCTGGGCAGCACGGCATTCACCAACATGCACCACAACGCCCATTTGCCTGGCTGGTCCACCAGGTCCTCTTTCAACAGAGGAAAACGTTAAAGGAAAAGCATTGAAAATGTTTGCATTTCATCCAGTTTTGCACTTCCCGAGCTGGCAATCTATGTCCCATTGTAGATTTCTGAAAATTATTAGGAAATACATAAAGAGCACCAACAAACAGAGCATGCAGTGGCACGCAACCTTCAAGTTGTCAGTCATTATTAAATCTTTAAATGAAAGCAGCTGTGAAGTGCCAAATTACCCTGGTTTACCCTCTGTCACACTTACTGAGGAAATGTAAACCTAAACCAGAACTGGTTCTTCAGCAATTTAGTTGTATCACATACGGCAGCCTGTAAAGCACAGCCAGAGACAGGCTGCTTGGGTTATAACTTTATGTTTTAACTTTCTGCCAGCCCCTAATGGCTACCTGAATATCCAGTTGTCTCAGGTAAGCCTGAAGAAGGTCATTGCTGGGGGTTTTCTGGCTCTGCCACATGTAGAGGAATGACATTAATTGGAGGAGTTTGGCATTTTCTCCACAGTTTCCAGCTGTGGACACAGAAGGTCTCTCTGCTCGTACAATCATAGAATGTTTTAGACTGGAAGGGACCTCTAGAGTTCATCTGGTCCAACCTCCCTATAAGAAAAGCTAGCATTTATTTGGGGTTACAGCATCATTCCTGGGATCTCTTCAGGCAGGTCCTTACGCAAATGAACAGCATTACTTGGAATCTGCATTAATGTTGAACTGAAAAGTTGCTTTGGAAGATACCTTTTTCCAAATCTTTGGGTTCTCCCCATAAGCAAACATCTCCAGGCAGGTTTACAAGAGCAAAGGTTGCAGTTGGGCGTGATTCAGAGCTGCCCGTCTGTGTTCGGTATTGACTTAAGTAACCGAGGGCTGCTGTGAACAAACTGCCCATCCCAGATCCAAACACTCTTATCTTCTGACAGCGTTGTTCCTTCTATATTTAAAGCAAAACCATGATTTGGAGTCAAGAATGGAGTTAAGCTGGCAAGGGAGAGGACAATTTCACACCACTTTCTCCTGCTGTTAGCAGAATTCCCAAAATTGAACCTCATGCCAATGAGTACCCCATTGATCCAGCCCACCACTTACCTGGGTCTGAACAAAATTCACTCCAAAGTCCCCAGATGTGAGGTGACACACCGTGCTTGGGCATTAATCCGTGGGACACAGGCAGCAGCGTGAAATCCCAGCACCGTGGATGCAGCTATTCCTGGAGCCTGCCGAGGGAACCACAAGACCTCTGCTCTGAGAGGCAGCTGACCCACAAGATGGGTGAAGTTAAGAGGGAAGCTGGTGAAGATACACCAGCAGCAGCATGGGATTGCCCGTTGCCACTCCAGCTCTGAGGACCTTCCTCTTGCTGACGTCACTTTGGTGTCACACTGAAGGACCAAAAAGCAAGCAGCTCATGGCCTTTCTTTCTTTTGGTTTTTTGGGGTTTTTTTGTTTTGTTTTGTTTTAATAAATAGCTCATTTTCATTGTTTTAAAGGTAGAAGTGAATTTTTACCCCAAAACAGTGGGAAATAAATTGTATAATATTCCTGCATCGGGCCATGTTAAATGGAAAGGGAAAATCCCCTGCACTTTTCAGAAAAGAAGGCAAAACTGGGACTATGGCCAGCCACTCTCATCATCATTTTTAACACATCTGTGTTGTGAGGGCATTCACACTACTCTAGAAGTGGGTGAACAGAGGTAGGGAATTGAGGGGCTGCATGGTGACAGCAGAGGAAAAGGTGCTTCAGGATTACAAGTTCTGGCTCAAAAAACCCAACACCCGACACAGCATGCTTATCTGATACTTCAAATTTGCTAGAATATCTTAACAGGGTAGTTCTGCTTTTCTGCTGCTGCTTCTGGTGCCCATCTGGTCTCAGGGCAGCCACATGCACACAGCATCCTGGTCCCACAGGTACATGGCCATGCCAGGAGGCTTTTTAAGAGCAAACTGGGGAGGAAGCTCACTCACGATTGCCGAGCAAGATGGTTGTGGCTGATTTTGGTGTCCAAATCTTGATGTTTTTTGCAAACAGCTGGCAACTGCATGACCACTCGAGGTGGGGGTCCTGCTGCTCACCTGCATTTCCTTGGGTGCATCTCAGCCAGCCATCATATGCCATGGTGTGCAGCTCCTTAGAGCCAGCTAGTTCATTATTCCATATAAATAGCGTCGCATACAATGTTCACTGAAATTACAGCCTTTCAGGGAACAGGTAGTGAAGGTTCGTAAAGTATTAGTGGCTGAACTTCAGTAGCTTCACCAAAATTGGAGCACAATAAGGCTTTGCTGCCAGCAGCAATTAGAAATGAGCATGATCTGATTGCTTTCTGCAGCAGTAGCACTTTGTTATTTTCCTCCTGTGAGGCACAGGGAAGTATCATGGGTGGTGGGGGTGCAATACCTGTCATGGACACTCTTGGCAAGTGGGGATGCTTCTTATAAACTCTTCAGAAGTGCTTGATTCAAGGTTTTTGAAAGGTTATCTAATCTTCACTCTGAATCGCTTTTCCATCTGACACAGCAGCTTTTATCAGGCTGGTGGTTCAGGATGAACCTGCAGAACAAAAGTCTCCTGAAGGCTCATTTGGTGATGAAGGGGGATACTGAGATTCCCAGGGAGGCATCCAAGTGAAAAATCTCTGGAAACAGCGTACGTTCCAGTGGGGGTAAAAGGAGACAAGGTTTAGGTTTACTATATTTACGTTAGTATTTACATGAGTGAGGGTAGCCGTTTGAAGGCCAGTATCTATTTCAGTAAACTGCTGCTGTCAGTGAGCAGCTCAGTCCTCCTGCCTTGCTTAGATGGGGAAAAGTTGTGCTATTCTTTAAACACCAACCTGACTTCTCACATCTGCACCCCAAGTCCCACTGCATTTTTAAAGTACCAAAGACACAATGCTGCTCATGACCCAACTCCTTTGGCTTGCTGGAGGCCGAGCCTAACCTTTCTGCACTGCAAATGCCAGCCTCAGACCTTTCAAGCTGCCGAGGATTACTCTGCTATCTGATTTTTGGGAGGCTCCTCGTGACTCTAGACACAGTCACAAGCATTCAGTGGTTTGAAAAGCGGACTTTAGAAGGATGTCATCAAAGGAACACCTTTGACTTCTGATTGCAAGAGGCAGAGATCACTTCAGGAGATTACAGCCCCCACGGAGATAGGTTTGTTTAAGGGTGGTACTGCTATTAATGACTCGCCTGACTGAGGCAGCACTCGCACAGCGATAGTCTGGGCAAGGACTGGCTTTAATTAGGAGCACTAAGGCTTGTTAAGTGACCAAGTACGGTACTGAGTCACATCACATGAAACGGTTTGGAGACTGCTTCGGGCCATGAAGCTAAGTCCATCCTTTACAAATCTTTCCTAAGCCTGTTCCCCCGGGAGCAGGAAGCCAGGCAGGGCATTTGGCATCAGAGCACGCTGTGCAAGAGGGTACCACAAACGTGTCTGATCAGAGGCTAAAGAAGAGGATTCTGCAGACTCCTAAGAACAGACATGCTGAAATATGACTTCAGGGGAGACGTGGCTGGGGAGGGCATTTCTTCTGTTCTCACGCAGTCCCCAAAACACTTCAGTTTAATACCAGCCAACCCTTTAAACACCACGCTTCTGCTTGGGATTTTGTGGTTCTATATAAGAGGAAGCAGCACCTTCAGACAGCGACCTTACGATGCTCTCCCCTGCCTTTGCAAATAAGCAGAGGTTGTGCTGAGATGGAAGCAGACCACCAGCAGCAGGAGCTGTCTCGCCTGGTGCGTGTTCTCCTCCTGCCCAGCTTGTCCTTGCTCCATGAAGCCTCAGCTCTTCCTCAGTCTTCATTGTGTATGGAAGAGGAAGCCTTTCAAAAGATGCAATAGATAGAGCCAGCCAGGTCCTGGTTTAGGGGAAGATAAGATGCCTTCTGGGAATCATAGTTCCTAGGAAATACGAATTTTCAGCCTTCCTTGAAAGGCAAGCCAGGAAAGCCAGCAGCCTGCAACTATTTCCATTGCTCCAGTAGAAAGGAAAAATGTGTTGAAATTAAGAGAGGGAAATTTTTATAGGCAGCTCTGCTTGGAAATTAGCAGATGGCAGGAGGAAAACTCAAATGTGCATAGGAGAATTAGACAGCAAGGAAGAAACTCTTTCTCCCTTGACGAGAATTGGAAAGGGAGACTCTTTGAACTCTGCAGTCAAAGGGAAACTAGCCTGGGATGGAGAAGCATGAAGGTTGCTTGAGGAGAGAGCATTGGCTGGCCAGAGACCCAGGTACATCTAAGCCCTCATAGCTCAGGGGGATGAAAATATGCTGGCAGAATTGAAGGAAGCAGCTTTGCAGAAAGAGGATGGAGAGTTCAGACCCCAAGCTCCTTGTGCCCAGGGAAGGAGAAGGGCTCCTCTACCTGCTGCTTTTGCCTTGGAATGAAGCTTCAGGGCCACACGTGCTGCAGAAGCTGCAGACATTGCTGAAAGAAGAACCTGTTGGTATGAACTAAGAATTACTGACAAGAAACATACAGCAGTTGTTTGTGGTTTACATAAGTAACCACAGTGTTTGTATGCTGAAAGAGGTGGAGGAAGTGTTTCTAAGGACAACTGTGAAGAACTGAACACAGAATGGGAGCCAGGCTGATCAGTCAAAGAGTGAACACTATGTTAACCCAAAGCTTCACATGCTATTTTCAGCAAAGCGTTTTATATTCTTATTTCGGAAAATACTATTATGTCCTTGCTTGTACAAAAGGTTCTGTGCAAAGTCTGGCTGCATTATCTGAAATTCCTGGAGTCCAGTGGGAGAATAACCACCTTCTATTATCCTGCTCAAGCCCACCGGCACAGCCACCAGCAAGCCCAGACACTTTGGTCCATGCCTGGTCTTGGCCCTGTGCTATACAGACCCCAGCAGACCAAGCTCTTGCTGGGAAGCCATATTTACATGCAAGCAACTCAGCTGCAGAGGTCTTGGTTCCATCACTGATATTAGTTTAGTTTGTGGCTGCTGCAGCGCATCCTCTGTGGCCTCTCAGGGCTTGGTTGAAGGGCTCTGTACGCACAGAGCTGTTTGAGAAAAGGCTACCACTTACCCTGCTCTCCTGGTTTGGGGTACAGCATCAGTGGGAGTATCACACTTAAACTGAACACTAAATAACTGGAAACAATAACCAGCGAGGACATTTATGAGTGGAGTGGGGCCCTAGGACAAAAAAGGATGGTTGATGGTAGTTCATTTATTACCATCTGCACATATTGGCAGTAAAGCTGACACCAGCAGTCAGAACCACAGCCTTACAAAGACCTCTTAGACATTATTTTCCACTTATACAAATTTAATTACCTCTTTCCCCCTCAAGCAGCACAACACAAAAATATTTTTCTAGGTAACACAGCCATTTTCTAGTTAAAGAAGTGGAGAGAACATTGAAGCGAAAAAGCATACCAAAATTAAAACTGTTATTCTCATTTTCTACATGGACATTTTGCCAGTTGCTTCTTCTCTGAAAGGAACAATCTTTGTTTAGTGCTGTAATTCATGAGGTTCTAAACCAGGATGCTGGTTTAGAATGATGAATGAATGAATGATGGATGAATTCTCAAAAGAGGGAGTTTAAGCTGAATCCTCATGTCTTTCTCTGGATCTGTCAGGCTGGTGTGTAAGTTTAGACAGTAACAGTCATATTTTCTTTTTCAGGAAAAAGCTGTTGAGATGTCTGGTTCTCCTTCCCCACAGCTGGCAGGTTCACAAGGCTCTTGGATTTTTGGGAAGAGGGCATTTTGCATTATAGGAGAGTGCTGAACAAAACAGTAAGGAAAGGATAAGAGGAAGGAGGAGCAGGATGATAACAACACATAGCTCAGGAGCACATCCTGAATCATCCCTTTTCTTTGTGCAGAAATGAAAGCTGGCCACGTAGGATTTGGGCTGAAGGAGCAGCCAAGAGGGTCAAGGTGAGGCAGGGTCAGCAGCTCTGAGCACCCTGCTTAAGCTGCTGTCGAAATCACGGCTTTGGGATGGCTGTAGGCAACCCTGGGGTGTTCCCAGATAACAAACCTGCGCCCAAGCACAGATAGCAGCCTGGAGTGCCCTGTTCAAGGTCTGGGTTGGAGCCCAGAGAGCTGTCTGTTTGTGTCAGTATGTGTTGATTTCTGCATGAAGGTGATCTCTGTGTCATCAATGCAGCCCAGCATGTGGTGTCCCGAACAACCCCGTCACGGAGTTATTTTTATTAATTGTACTATCCAAAGAGAGACTTATGGACCTAATTTGCTGCTGTTCAGAAGCAGGAAATTGATATTGGCATACCAATGACAAGATTGAATAAAGACTCAGCTATTGTACCAGTCATTCAGCCTGTCTTTCCCAGAACGAAAACATTTCATGTGTCCCATGACACGATCCCATCGTGTAATATTCCTGGAGTCCTGAATTTCCCAAGACTCTGCCCTCAGTTTGCAGTGAATAAAGTGAAGTTCACTTACCAATTATTCTGTGTATCATCTCAGTGATGTTAATACCTCCCCCATTCAGTGGTATAATATTTAATGTGCAAAATGCATCTGAGGCTCAGTAAGCATTCCTAGCCTTACTTCTGAGCCTTACTAAATCCTTACCAGGATTTGGGAAAAACAGCATTTGTAGTTAGGGTACCTCGTGCACTGAGCTGCTGGTAGAAAAAGGCAGATGAAGAACCACTCTTGAATCCGTGAGCTCGAAAAAGTTCCTTTCCAAAACAGCTCTCTCCTGCCATGTCCAGAAGGTGCTGAGCAAGAGTCATCATCCTGATGGTGGAGATGCTCAACAGAGATGCTCCTCAGATGAGCTGGTAGCTCTGTGCCGCTCTGCTGCAAGGTGTCTAAGGTAGAAGACGACAGATACAGCCATTAACACTGACCTCCCAAGCATATAACTTACCTCTTCTTCCTACAAGTTGGGCTGAAGCTCGTCTTTCACAGCAGCACCTCATCTGGCCCTTGCTCAGAAACCACTCTCCCTAATTACCCCCTCACCTAGGATAATCAAGCTTTCGAAGCTCGATATTTCTGTTTCAGCCTTTGCTGTGGGACCTTGTTACAACTTCCCCAGCAATCCACTTCTGCCATCAGATATCTTTTTAATATGTAGGCGCCTGGAAACCCTCCTCATACCAGTTATCCCTTCACTGGGCTACATTTGTGAGCAAGACATTCCTTTGTGTTCAGTTAGAATCATAGAATCATTAAGGTTGGAAAAGGCCTCAAAGACCATCAAGTCCAACTGTCAACCCAACATTGCCATGACCACTAAACTGTGTCCTGAAGTGCCACTTCTACAAGGTTTTTTAATACTTTCAGGGATGGTGACTGCACCACTTCCCTGGATAGCCTTTTCCAGGGCTTGACCACTCTTTCAGTAAAGAAGTTTTTCCTAACATCCAATCTAAACCTCCCCTGGCACAACTTGAGGCTCTTTCCTCTTGTCCTATTGCTTGTGAGAAGAGACCAACACCCATGTCACTCTAACCTCCTTTCAGGGAGTTGTAGCGAGCAAGAAGGTCTCCCCATAGCCTTCTCTTCTCCAGACTAAACAGTCTCAGTTCCCTCAGCCACAAATATTTGTGTTCAGTTTTGAGTCCCTCACTCCAAGGGCATTGAAGGGCTGGAGCGTGTCCAGAGAAGGGCAACGAAGTTGGTGAAGGGTCTAGAGCACAAGTCTTGTGCAGAGAAGATAAGAGACCTGGGGTTGTTCAGCCTGGAGAAAAGGAGGCTCAGGGCAGACCTTCTCTACAATTCCCTGAGGGTTTGCCCTTCAGCGGCACAGGGATGGAGAGCACATGGGCACATTTGCCTTGTACAATAGCAGCATCACCAAAAAGCTCTGGCTGTTTGTCTTTGACAAAAAAGCATCCAGAGAACTGCCCTCTCCCACGAGCCCCAGCGCTCAGCCTAGGAGATAATAGAGACTGGCCTTTTCTTTGCAGCTGCATTGTTTCAGTGCTTGGAAAATAGCATCAGGCTGAGCAATGAGTCATCTGTCACTAGATGGGGTTAAAGTAATTTCCGTTTTCTGTTGCCATGGGGAAATCAACGTCCTAAGATTTGTCCTTTCTCCCACTCAAACATGTGGGAGTAGAAAGCCCGAAACCAGGAGGGCTAAACTTTTAAAAAATTTTTAATATTTTCTTCCCCCCTCCCCCCCCTTATAAACAAACTTTCCTCCGTGGCCTTGCAGCTGTCAGTCTGTTCCCGGAATCGTCCGGTTAACAATGTCATTCCCCTTGGATTGCAAAAAATCCAGAAGCAGAGTTTAAGTAAATATTTGACATTCATATAGGAGTTGCTTTATGTCATCACTTACAAGAGTCTCTGTTGCTTGTAAAGTTTTGGGCGTACATTTGAGGGGGGTTATAAACTTCAGATTAGACAAATAAAATTGAAACTTAAAAAAAAGTAAAGTAGCAGCTTACCCAGCATTCAGGATATAGCATGTAACTGAAACAGGAAAGAGGAAATTGCAGTAAATACCATTTAAAAGCCTCGCTAATGTATAGCTTATATGAGTAGCAGCATAGCAACATCTAGTGTTGATCAGCGATATAGCTGGAAATTATCGTCATACTTCATTACCGGCAGTTTGATGGGATCTGCAGGCTGGCTTTTCCTGGACCACCACACTGCTACCCAGCCACCACAGCAGCTCCTTCTCCCGTGGGTTTCATAACATGTCCTTTTTTCACGCTCCGTCTCATTAGCTTTGCAGAAGTGCAGTCAGCTGGCAATGCTCTTGGTCTCTCTGGATGGTTATGAAAATTACTGTGGTTATATTTAAGAGCCAACTCAATAGAGATACAGGTTTAAATGGGATTCATGCAAAACTTTTAGCATCCGAACTGAAATGAGGAAGGCAATTCCTACCCGAGAGCTGATCACGTTACCAATGGCATGGCAAAACCCAGGACCAATGAAACATCGCTGTTGAAGTGGTAGAACGCTCAGAACAACTCTTTTCCCTAGAAAGGAGCAAGGTTGCAATGCTGAGCAGTTTGTCAGGCAGGGCTGTGTTTTCACTCCTGTGTTACCCCACAAATGCCAGGATTACTGTTTTATGCACAGTTTAAGACCATGTATAGAAAAACTGAGGTGCATTTTGAATCTATCCCATACCCTGTGTAGACACTCCTTTTCAATTAAAAGACAATCGATGCCCAAACTTCCTTGCTACTTAGCTCATTTGTCAGTATATGTTATGGATTAACAGTTTCATTTTGATTAGTTAAGTTTAACTAATAAAGTTTAACTTAATGTTAATTTAGTTTTTTAGCTCAGGTTTAATTTAATGGCTTTGTTAAACTTCCCACTGGTTTATTCATATAAGCAAGCCCTTATATCAGGGCTCACTGAGGACTATTTAAAGAAAATAATTTGTCCCCTTAGCTTACAGCTCCTATTACATGGGGCTTGCTTCATCTTCAGCAAAATAACATCCTTTGGGTTTTCTCAAACAAAACAAAGTTCATGAATGGCTGCTTTCCAAATCCAGCTCTGTCTTGCAACACCCTCTAACAGATTTTTTTTTTTTTTTGCCACGTTTAAGTTTATTGCATGATCTAATTAGCATGACTGTGTAGGTGCATGGAATGCACTGGGGGAGAGGAAAAGTACAAGTGTACCAAATGCTGTTATATAATTTGCTACGGGGACATGCTTATTAAAGACAGAGACCTGGATCACTCTCCGCATACTTTTCAGCAGGAATTTGGGAGTGAGCAGTCGGGAAAGGAAAATGAAAGGACATTCAAGTCTACAGGGAAGGAAAGGGTCAGGAGCAAGAGGGGACTGACTGCCACCCAATTTTTGTGACTCCAAAAATACAACTGCAATTTTGAAGAGGTATTAATTCTATACTCACATTTGTTGCCTTTGTCTCCAGACAAAACAATGCAGTAAAATTCACTGCATGACTGAAAGCCAGGACTGCAAACTTGTCAGCTGCACTGCGAGGCTCGCTCTTCATCAGAAAATGAAATACAGCATCTAATTAATAGCCAGAAAATACAGATTGTTAACCACTTCAGCCATGAGAAAGGCATTAGGGCGTCTATTGGAAACATGCAGCCAGAGCAGAGATCAGAGCTCTGCTTCATGTTATTAAGACATTCACACCGTCCTAACCAAATTAAATGGGAAGCCAAGTAATGTAAAGCTACCAGGCTCTCTTTCTTCCTTCTGCGTGCATGAAGAGACATTTTAAAGTTACGTGTGATCTTTCAGAGCCTTTAAAGGGGTCAGGCACCAGGCGCATCTGGCATGCTGATCTTCTCCTTCAGGAACATGAAGTCATGCTCCGAGTTGCATTCCTGAGTCAAGAACGTGTAATTTTCCACGTGTCACTTTACTGACTTGCAAATCAAACTGAGGTTAATATTCATTTCATTGAAGATTGGGCATATTGAAGAAAATTATGAGCTCTGTTGATTATCTTTTAATTTCACCAGAAGTGGAATACTGTTTGGTAAATAGGGCTGATGTTATCTGAATAAACACACTCCACACAGCCTGCCACCCTACGCCATAAATCAGGTCAATGCTGAATCCCACCTGATGGGGTAAATTGGGCATTATAAGATCTCCAGAAGTGCAAGTTCAATGGCAAAATTACCAACTGTTGAATGTGCCACTCTGCTTTCCCCCTGCCATGCAGAGGGAACATTGCCATCGCAGCAGCCTGAGAAGCCAGCACCACGGCAAGCTGCCTCACCCCAAAGCGTGACCGTCCCATCCAAGTCTCCTTTAGGAGGATGGGGATGTGCCCTGGTGCACGTGGTGGCACCCAGTGCCAACCTGGCTGGTGGCAGCTCTCCAGGGGGAGGGCCACAGGTCTGAAATGGCTTTGGTGGTTATCAGCAGCATGCCTCAGGGATTGCATATGATAAAGTACACAACACAATTGCTTTGGCTCTCGCAATCACAATATTTGCTGTGGCAGGTAGGGAGAAACAGGGCTCCAGTCTGAAATCAAAGGCCTTTCTGCCACTGAGCCCAGGAACAGATCCTAGGAGTGACCTCCAGCCTCCAAAGCACCTCTCCCTATGCCCTTATCTTTCACATTTGGGGCAATCAAAGACACCCAACAGCATTAGCTGTGCTATTCACTACAAGCTAGAGCATATTCCTTCTAAGTTTCCTTGCTATATATTACATCAATAACAACTCTCCTTGGGTAGAAGGTGGTCCTACTGTGGAGGACACATCCGTGTCTTGTCGAGGTTGCTAGCACCAAGGGGGCTGGTTTCATGCTGGCAGCAATGGGCAGGTCAGCTTTGGAAACAACCCCAGTTGCTGTTGTAAGGCTCTGGCTCTCTCTGCACCAGGTAGCAGTCTGTCCTCTTGGGAAGGGAGATGCAGGAGCCATTCAGAAGTCACAGGATGGGCTTTCTGCAGCTGAAAGCAAAAGGCAACGAGTCTGGAAAAAAAAAAAATTCCTGGAGGTGAAGAGGCCTTATTTACTACAGTGTAATACCTTCTGTTTCTGTAGGAACATCTGAAGATAAACAGAATAGCGCTTCATCCTGCCAGGTAAACAACTCTCACATGCCATGGCTACAGTCTCTAAGGAGCTTCTGTTTATTAGGAACCATCTCTGCCTCAGCTTTAGCCACAAACCCTCACTGTGAATCCAGCAGGAAGAGGCTCACAATAAAAGTGAAGAGCTTGTATGAAGTTGCCAGAGGAATCCTTATTACCTTTGGGATTATAAACATTTTTTTTTCTGCAATTTTTGCTTTTTTCCTGTTTTCTTCTAAGCCCTTGTTCTTCGGATGGAGCATTGGCCTTGCCAGTCCCATTTGGAATGGAGCTTTGGTACGCAGAACAAAAGTGTTATCAAAGGAAGGATGTTAGTGATGCTACAGAGACTTTTAAAAGTCAACTATGTCTGAATTATTTATTTTCTAGCTCCTGTGTGCTATCTTTAAACAGAGAAATGCTTGGGATTACATGAGACTAAAGCAAGAGGCTCCCTGGAGGCTTTTGATAAGATTTAAATTTGCAGTAAATATTGGTGTATTGATTATTATCACGACCTGCTGATTTTAAATTTCTCTTTACAGAGAAAATCCAAACTTTTTCTTTCAGAGCCTAATTTAGATTGCTAAAAGGGTATAAATGTAAATTGACATCCCCAGGGTCATGCTGGTATAATTGAGATCACTGTTTAACTCTTTGGTTTATTTCTGAAACTTTTGCATTTCCAAAGGATGTTTTAAGTGATACAATGAGACCAGTACAACAAGCTTCACAGAGTAAAAAGCTCAGGTAGGCATGTGGCCATGGAATCATCATTCTCTTCACTGAGAGCACGATGCATGCCTGGTGTCTCCTCACAGAGACTAGCTGGTCGCACAACATAAAAGCTAATGAGGTTTTTTGGGACAAGGTCCTGTAGCTGCAAGGGTTAAGAGGTGCTGGCACCCTGCGGCAGTGGGTGAAGCACTGAGGAAGCAGAGTCAGAAGGGAGGTTGGAAGGATGAGTCTTCTCCCCCTCACCCCAATGGTTGAAGGGGAAGATCTCCAGGGGACTCCTACCCTTGGCTTTGCAGTCAACAGTAGTATACACTAGTAGTCGGTAGTATTCTTGTAGTCTGGATGGTAATGATTTAGCCATGGGGTTTTTTTTTATCCACTGCATGGCTGGTAAACCGTTGGCAAGTTTGTTCTTTTCTTAATCCCAAAGGATAGAGAAAACATTTACTCATGGCACTGTCATCTCTGATCTCCTCAGACTAAGGATTTGACTACAGTACTTTATGGCTTTCCTACCCTTCCATCAACCTTGGGATGTTTATTTTTCTTCAAACATAGCTGTTTGCAGAAAGCTAACAAGAACTGAAGATCTTTTAACACTCCTATTTGTTTACCGAAGACATCAAAGCCTTTTTTTTCCACAAGCCTTCTTTGAGTCTGTACAGTCTGCAAACAGCCATGTAAAACCAAGGTGTGCTCTGCATAGAGCAAAATAAAACCACAGAGCACTGAAGATACAGGTATTTTCTTATCTGAGATTCTAAACTTAGCTCTGCTTCATCTCATTCCTCAGCTACTCAAACTATTTGTTCCTAACAAAGATCCTTGCAGTTTCAACACATCTTCCTATTGCCTTCAAATTGCGTGGAAGAATATGACTGCACATGTAGACTAGGGCAGTGATAGCAGCTAATCTAAAACAAATATTTTTCACATCTATAAGAAGATCCATTTCCTTGCTTCAATTTGACAGTCGAGATGCTATGCTAATGGAAAGCAGCATTCTGAATTCTTTGCATTAGTTCCTGTCAGCTCTCAGTTCATACCCAGGCTATGGGTGCTGGGCAAAATGCAGCCAAGGAAGTGACAGATGTTGGCAGCAAATGAAATAAGATCTGCGGAAAATAATACCCTAAGAAATTCTGGGACATCCTTTTTAGGGATTTCCTAGATATGCTGAGGCTATTTTAAGTCCAATCAAACTCCCAGTGCTTACAGTATAAACAGGATTTTTCCTTGTATGGAACATAAGGCAGCATAAATGTCACCATTTGTCCATCACTGGTATTTCCAGCCATACTTCAAATGTTGTCTCACCCCAAGCATGCAGCCCACCATTCAGAGCATTAAGCATTGACAGTGCACCACATCACAGGAAGCATCTCCATAGAGGACAACCTAAAATTTCTCATCAGAGGAAGACCTACTAGAGTGGTACCAACAAATCAGCTCTCAGGAGCTATTCAACCAGTCCTCAGTATGGGCAACAAGGAAGAAGGAGGTAACAATGGAGGAGTACAGGACAAGGACTGATTGATAGGGTTTTTATTCCACAAGGAAGTAACTCACCCCAAGCTGCATTGGCTGAAGGTTACAGAGCAGGCAAATGCCCAAGACTTTCTGGGAATTGGGAAGGGCGACGTGCAAGGTCAGCGAGGGTCAGTAAGTTCTGCATGGACAAAGTACAGGTAATGAGAAATGCTGACTACATTGTTTGGGGAGGGATGGTGTGTTAAGGGCATTTTCAGTGACATACAACTTACTTTTTAATCATCTGGCCACAGGTGTAGTTCAGCAGGAGCTGTAGCAGGAGAAGACATGCTGCATGACCCGGTGCTTGTGGCAGCTTTGGACATGTAGCACAAGGCACTTGAGGAGACCCATGCAAGGAGGGGCTGGGTGCTGAGAGCAGCTCAGCAGCTTTTCACCCTGAAAACACCAAGAGGAGATGTAAGGGGCACAAACATTTCTCTTTTCACTACCTTGAAACCAAGCAGGCAGTGCTGGTACAACAGGATGCAGCTGAAGCAGCTGCAAGGGTGCAGGGGACAGCAGTTTGTGCCACTTCCCTTGACTTTGGGTGCTGCTGAGCTTGGATATAGCATCTGGCTCAGCCTCCCCGAGGTGAGGGAGAGAAGGAGCAACGGTTCCCCAGTCCCAGGGTCTGGGTGCGTTTGGAGCAGGGACCCTCAAGTGACACAGCCAGGCTGCCCCTCCAGTTCCAGCACTCAGGTGTCTCCTGCAGAGTACTTCCAGAGTCTTGCCTTAAGAAATAACACAAAATGGCAGACCCTTAGGAAAAAAA
>JAVSBS010003321.1:98538-114793 GCA_033124195.1 Coracias cyanogaster
CCCTTAGGAAAAAAAAAGTTTCAAGTGCATTCAACTTCAGGATAGAGCGTAAAATTTCTTGCCAGGGAATTTAAAACAAACTGGAAACTGATCATCTACTCATTTGAACAATGTGCCTGGAGCTAAACCAGCAAGGCTGAATAATCTCTGCACTGCTTTCATCCTTTTCCTTTGTTCCATCAGCCACATGTGTGTTAAGTGTAAATTGAAGTGCTCTTAGCTGGAAAAGCAGATTGTGAAAAGGGCTTGGCCCCCATCTTATAATTCAGCTTCAGTATTACAATTATTCTTAATAGCACTCTTATTTTGTTGTATTATTTATTCTGGCTAGAACTCTCTAGGATCTCTTAAAGACTTTTTTCCCCCCTCTGGTGAATTTAGCCAACATCCACTCATGAATCCAGATGTTTCTGCTTTTATCCACGGGAATTTTATGGTATGGATATGCCAAGATTATAACATCAGGCTCAGCCTCAAGACAACTATCTTTCAAATTCCCTAAATAAAAAATGGAAAGTGCCTTGAAAAAACTAGGCCTTGCTCTATTTAGGGTGCCAGAATGGAAATCAAACCTCAGGACAATATTGCTCAAGGTTCTGGATCTATGTTGATAGTTTCCTACATCTCACCAGAAATTACAGCCCAGATTGTGCTATTTTCTGTGTTCTCGGACACAGACTCTTGCCTTTAGCACATCTTCTGTTCTTCTTTCCACTCACCAGCCCGAGGGTAGGAGCAAACATACATGTGGGTCCAAGATGCTTACACTGGGGGGGGGGGGGGAAAAGATTCCTCAGTGCACGCCCGAGTCCCTGCTGGTATATTTAACTAAATGAAAATGCGCCTGCGTACATCAGCTCCCCATCATTGACACAGGTACCCTCCCCAGACAAAACTGGTTCTGAAATAAGGGCAATGACGAAATGTACCCTGCCCTGATGGGGACCAAGTGAACAGCTCTAGTGTCTGCTCTGTATTGGAAGCAAAGCAGTGACAAAAGCAGCATGAAGCAGACATTAAAATAACCTTAACCTTCCTTCCTGCGCTGTCTGGGGTTTCCTTTGGGTTCTCCCATTCGTGGCATCCTGAGTTTCTTCCCCTTCAGCAGGGTGAGGATCCTGGTTAAAGCTGCTGTGCAGCGGTGGCCAGTGCCAGTGTGGTGGCTCGGATGCATCCCTGAGGATGCCATGGGGATGGCCATGCCCTTCCATGTACCCAAGGTAGCTCAGGTGCATGAGAATAGGAAACGCACAGCACAGTTTCACTGGCCTTTTGCCAATAAACAGTAAACATCATCTGTGGCCATGCTGTGCACAAAAAGGATGCGATATTATGCTGAGTCCACTAAAGATAAATTTTAGATTTTCCTCCAGGACACTCCTGAGTGGCTTCCAGTGCACATCAACTGGGCCCTGGTCCTGCCTCTGCTTTGCATGATCCAAACCCTTTTAAAGCCACTCTGTGCACTGAACCAAGGAGAAAGATGAAGCAGTTATTCCTGCCTGGTAGAGGAGAGCCCGTTCCCCTCCCCAGGAGGCTCAAGCACAGCAGCTTGTTATTGATTGCTCTAACAGCATTAGTTCTTTACCTGCAGAGTTCTTGGATCAAAGAAAATTTAAATTATGCCTAAATGCTCTTCTAAGGCTTCCTCCAGCCTGGAAAAGCCTCTCAGCTGGCACAAAGGCTGCAGCTGGCTCCATAGCAAACCCCTCTGGGGCAGGGATGTGTCTGGACAAGGTGTGAGAGCTGGGGAGCGGGTGCTGAGGGCTGAGCACCCAGCACTAAGACAGCCTGAACTGGCTCAAGCAAAGCTTTTCACCCACTTACCCCAGAGCTGAGCTTAACCATGCCAAAATCCTGCTGCCTGGAACTTTTCAGGGCATGGGTAGGTGATGACTCTGTGCAAGGTGCCACCAGTCAGGGTGACAAGTCCAGGAGTCCCTATGGTGTCACACACAGGAGGCAGTGAAGGAGCAGCAGAGTTAATGTGGGTGGTGCATTCAAAGGTGAAAGCACTTTCCTTGCTAATATCATGGATCAAATGTGCTGCGCAGGGCTTAGAGGTTGCACATTAAATATCCCACCAGCACAGTAGCCCTGCCAGTTCCTATCACACTTTGTTTTATAATGAGGAACTTTGTTGGTATTCAAGTCTGCAGTTCAAATTTTAAAGGCCACCCACTGTACTTACATGCTATATGACAAATTCTGTAAGTATACCTGTTCCAATTTATTCCCCTAGTATTTTTAATAAAATTGTTTCAATGACTTAGTCTTCCCTATGAAAATAAAAAATATCTACATTTTTCTGTAATAAGTTCATGACATTCAAGCTACTAATTTTCCTTACCATCACATCCCTTTTTGGACACAGAATAAAGGAGATTGAATATGAAAAACAAAGGGTTTTTTTCCAAGTTGGAAATGAAGAAATACAAAAACAGTCCGCTCCCTAGTTTTAAAGGGTAAAAAAAAAATTCTCCCAGCAGGTCAGAAAAGTGATAAAGTGCTTTTTTTTTTGTCTCCATTTCAGTGGGAGACAGGTTTTGCCTTCAGCACGCTGAGCATCACAGGTGCCTCAGTGCAATTTGCTGCTGCTATTGCATCTCTTCTCCTTGGCCCATTCTGCCACTGCTTGCTTGCTGGGATCACTGGGACCAGCTACCTGAGTTACACAGTCCTGCTCCCCTTTCCCTGTGCTGACTTCCCAGACCTCTGCAAAGACCCACTGTGTTATGAGTGGTACCACCACACCCTGCACGTTCTGGACCTCTGCTCACATTTGGCTGTGTTCTTTGCATCACTGGGTTTTGTGGTGACTTTTGTTGAGCCTGCTCCAGCTGGGACATTTAAACATCTGTATCAGTGACGGCAGGGAAGGTGGATTGTCACCTGTAATGCTGTTAACTGTAGCCAGGAGGGCAGCTTGGCTGTGCAAGGACGGGCAGATCCGGAATGCACTTGCATCATCATCAGCACTGCCCCTGAAGCCATGTGCATCAATCCATTAAATCACCAGTAATTTGGCCCTTCATACCCATTACATCCCTGTGCTGCTTCAGCTAAAGGGACATACATAGCCTGGGCTCTAAATTTAAAGGCTGGGCAAAAGTTTAATGGAAATTATACAGTTTGATGTTACAGAGAGCAGAACATGAAGATTTGCTTTTCCTTATAACTGAGAATGCTGGACTGCCATTAATGCACAGAGCCATTAAAACAGACAGAGATCTGTTACCTCAACAGCATAACGTGTGAAAAACCATCACCCAGCATGTGTCATCTCTGCTCCAGGTAGAGACTTAGGCAGCAGCACCTCAATAGCATGGGAGGGTGAGAGGTGGGGGCAGGAGGATCAGATCAGAGCCCAAGCACCACAGACCCGCTCCCACACGAGGCACAGCACTGATTTCCAGCCCTGACGTACCCCCAGCCCATGTACCTTGTAGGACTCGCTGCTGGTGCAGACACTCACAAATTTTGTTGTGCTGAGGAAAATCTCACCTTCTGTGCATCTGATCCCCTGGGTTTTTTTCTTCCGTTTAACATTTGTTTGCAGCCAGTCTTGAATCCCTGAAAATAAGTGTTTCCATGACAACAGTCCAGCCATGGACTCCTCCAGGGCATCTGAAGGACCAAAACATAGCCAGTGCTTCCTCCTACTCCAGCATCACACCCCATGGCACCACAGCCCCATCCTAGCGCCTTCTCCCTCCTCTCATGCTGAAGTAGACTGCAAGCTACTTTGGGCAGAACTCTCTCTGCCTCAGCATTACTGGCATTTACTGACAAGTCACACTGCACAAGGGTTGTACGAGAAGGTATCAGACCATGGTACCAGCTTACAGTGGAGAGAAAGGCCAAGAGGGTCTGCAGCCTAAAGGAATGGACAGCCATTGGATTTGGTAATCCTCTAAGCTTTATTAATATGATTCATAATTTTCATGCCTTCCCTGGTATTTTACAGAGGATATGAAATGATCCTTTGTTATTCAGTGACTGCTTTGCTTCCAACAGACAGAATTTCTCCTGCCTGCCTTCAGCAAAGCCCTACAACTGCTGAACCCTCTGGTCCCAGCCCAGCAGATCATGCAAAAGGCCCCACCAAGAGCAAAAGCATCCCCAAATGCATCCTATCCTGGAGCAGAGCAGCATACCAGCCCTTTGCAGAATCAGGCTCTGCTTGCCCAAACATTTTCTCCCATGGGCAGTACACCCAGTACCTCTGCCCAGAGACCAGCTCCAGCCAAGTACCCAATTGATCCACCACTCCTGAGCCTGTTCCAAAACCCCAGCCCTTCCCTGCAGCACTTCTGTCTGCCTTCCGACCAAGATTTATGAGGGTTATCCATGGATGTGGTTGCAAGAAAAGTCCAAAAAGCTTTTGTTGCAATGCCACAAGCAGCACAAAACCAGCAAAATGCTCTGCATACCTGATCCTCACTGAAGGGATACGAGCAGGGCACCCAAACAGACAGCAGGCTCTGAAGCAGGACCTGAGGAGGCCGCGTGGATGGGTGCCAACCTGACAATGGGGTTTCATTTACCAAGCACAGACTTAAATGTGGAAGTCAAATATGAAACAGCCATTGCCAGCATTGTCTGCATTCTTGGAGTGGCACTAAACTAGCAGAAAGAAAAGAACTGAGACACTGGCCCAGACATGCTCCAGCTGTCTGCGACTACCTCTTCCCTCCTCCACTGAATGTAACTATTCAGCTTGTTTTCATTTCATTATTGGATGTTATTTTTGCAACCTGGGAAAAGAATAGAAAGGGGGGGGGGAAGTTCTTAAAATGCTTTTGGGTTGGTTTTTTTTTTTTTTTAAAGAACTAGACCATTTCTTTCCTTTTTACCAGAGGTAAATTACTCCTTAAAAAGCACACAAGGCCTATGGTATTATTAGTTAAGCATATTTCTCAAATAAGGTCCTGTATCTCAGAGGCAGCAGCGTTTGCATCACTGTGGTTATTCACGTAAGTTATGCTCATTTAGTACTGAGCAACATGCAATTAAATAGCCACACAAGACACCCACAGGGTGAGCAACAGCTGCCTACAGGTAACCTTAAACTTCATGCACTCACTTGCCAGATGTTTCAGCTCTGGGCATATAAATCCTCATCGGCACGTGGAAGCGGGGCAGGCCCTTCCCTCCATCACCATGGGCAGGTAAGCAGGAGGCAGTTGTTCACCAGGCACAGCCAAATCCAGCTTCTAATGACTTGGTTGAAAGCCTGATGCTGCAAATGGCTATTAACGGGAGTGCTTCTCAACCCACCCCAGGGTCAGCCTTTCTTTGGCTTCCCTTCCCTCCTCTGCCTTCCTCTCAAGAGCACAGCCTATACATTTTTAATGTTACAAAGAACTCCCCTCCAAGATCTGATAAGAATTTATTTTCCCTCTCTTTACACCAGTTTTGCTTGATGGGGAAATGCCAGTATGGACTGCCCGTCCTCCTCAGCTGGGGACACTCCACTATGAAAAAAATCAAACACTTGCCAAACAAAGGGCCTGGATTATAGTTTCCCACTGAGTATAGTGGGAATTCTCAGTTTGTACTGGACTTCTCTGGGGAAAAAAAAAAAATCTTCCCTCAGTTTCAGTGCTGATACACTTCATCACAGCAGCAAGTTTTCAGTGGTGCTTCAAGGGAAAAGCAGGAGCTCTCCTCATACCAGCTTTTGCACACTCCTGCAGTATTCCTGGCAGGAGAACATCAGAGTTGCTGTCTCTCCAAACGTTCTTTTGTAACATCCGAGGCAGGTCTGTAATTCTAAATTTGGATATTTTAAGATCCAACTATTTTTTGGAGTGCACATGCAATAACTGCTGACTACATGCAGATTGTTGCCAACTATTGAATGGCATTGCTCTAAGGATTTGTGTGGAGAAGTTTTAACCTTAACTTTTACCTGATTCCACAGCCAGTTTAGCAAGGGGAGAACTCTTCCCACCTCCTACCTCAGCACGGTCCTCCCCTGGGCTAGCTGGACCTGAGCATGGCCCTCACCAATGATACTGGAGACATCAAGCACAGCAATCCACCCCTCAAGGCATCAAGTTGACCCTGCCAGGCAACCGGAGGGCCTGAGGAAGCTTTAAAGCAGATGGGAAGATGGGAAGGACATTTTGGAATGTTTCTTGAAATTGTTCTTTCCATTTTATGGCATTCAAATTAGATAACTTCCTTTTGTCCTGACTTTTTTACCTCTTAGTAGTTTTTACTTTTGTTTAATGAAAATTAATTCTCATAGTAGAATCTAATTGCCTTTCATTAAGGATAAGAGGTTATGATTTCAAGCTATGAGTTTCTCCAAATGTAGAAGTCCTAAACATATGGTCAACACCAAGCCTATGAGTAACACCATTCACCTTAATACATGTGCTTATCTCTAAACATGTGCTTAAGTGGTTTTTTGGCAAAACCTGGAGTGCTTATCCCTTTCCTGATGACCCTATTTAATATTTACCAGCATTAATCCACTCAATAACTATAAATACTAGGAAAAAAACCCCATTGAATTAGCTGTACACAGAGCTTTTCCAAATATGATTTTTACATTACCCAGGAGGGTCAAACTGTTCCATGCACAAGGGCTGACTCCAAAGCCACGAGGGGAATCAGTGGAAGGGTGGTGACCAGTTGGGGGATGGGATCTCCTGTGAGCAGAAACACCTTTCTGGTTTTGGCACCATGACTAATAGGGATAACAAAGTCTCTACACTGACATTAAGAAAATTTGTTTTATGTATTGACATCCTGTTAACCTCCAGCACCCTTAAAGGAAGCTGTTAATTTAATGGTTGCGTCAGAAAGATATGGCAGATCATGTATTAGTGAGCAAGGAGGAAATCTCCAAGCCTAATGTCAGCATTAACACCCGCATAGGTCAACACTGGCTGCAGGGACCTCTGTATAGAGCATAAATTTAAAGAATCTGCCCTTGACGAGGAGGAATTTTTCAAATCGAAGTGGTAGTAGCTGATACAGACTCTAGATACAGGCTTTGGTATCTGCCTCCATCATGTCCTCCAGCAGCAAAGCCTCTCCAGACCCTACTTGTTCCTCCAATTGAATTTCATGCAAAATGGCTGGATCCTCTCCCACCACCTGGAGGTAAGAGGCTGGGCACAGGGTCTCATCTGACCCTGTTGTAAAGGGTTCTCAGCAGCCCTCAAGATCTAAGAAAGTTCGGTTTGCTATTAAGCCTGAGCAGTGCCTTGATTTCACCACAACTAAATTTGATTATAGGTAGTATTCATTTTACTGGGTATCAAACTTAAATTGTGCATATATGCAAAGGTAAAAGTGGACGGTAATGGTAAGACACTTAACCAAAACGAGATGCTTGACTTAAAAGTATGGATCTACAGGCACTGACTCAACCAGATACTTCAACACACACCTAGCAGCAGACACAGACGATGCTGTTGAACTCAGCCTGACGAGTGCTCTAACTGGGATTATGACAATCAGGATTCATTACAAGTTGGATGGAGTCTGACGAGTGTGCTGTAAAACCATGTTTTTAATCTGTGAATGCCAGTACCCCACTTGAATCAATGAAGCTATAGCCTTTCCATTGTCTACTCAGACACTGGCTTATATTTATACCTCAGAAAATACCTTAATTTACAAAAGCGAAGTAGAAAGATTATTTAGGATGTTGCATTACTTTTAAGAAGAAAGCCTTTATCTTTGTGCATCAGGCTGGCACTCACACTCAAGTTGAGTCCCAGCTCAGTGCCCCACACTTGATGCTTCTACAGATTTGAGCACTGACCTTCCAGGCTTGAGATCACAGACTTGTGTCCTTGACTCCAACTCACATCATTGCTCCAAACACCATTCCTGATTGTGGGTCACTCTTGACTTTGATTCATTTTCTGTTAAACAGCCCATCACCTCTGTTCATCCAGTCCCCACTTCTGTCTCCTGCACAACCATTACTGTCCTTTCCCTGACTCCACTCCCCACTCTTCAATCTGTGGCTCAGGGTCAGCATCATCCTTCAGTCCTTTACCCCACTGCTTACATTTTTCATCCACTAGCTCCCAACGAGAAATGGAAAGTTCCTTGCAGCTTCAGCCAACCTTACCTCCTAAGGTCTTTTAGCCCAGAGAGACAATAACTATGGTTCAAGCCAAGATACTATCTCTTCCAGACAGGGAAGTCTGGCAACTCTGATAGCTAATGACCTACGTAAGCCTGAGTTACAATTTCACTTTCCATAACTCAAGAGTAGTTTCTAAACTGTGTGGAAATGCTATATGGTATTTATGGAAACAATGTTCCTTAGATTTTGGAAAGAGTACACTGTTTTCAGTGGTCTTGGTCAACCGCAGTCTTGAACTACCACATTCAGTTGATAAAGCTTAGAGATGCTTAGGGGCTTCTACCACAGCACAAAGGAAGAACTTGAGAGGCATTCCAGGAAACAAAATCCCTCCTGAGCACAGGTTCCTCCTCATCTGGCTGCACTCAGTGCAGGTGTCCATCTGCACACAGAGCAGGCAGCAGAATTAAAGCCTAAACCTATAATCATTAGTCAGGCAAAATTACAGTGGGTGATGGTCTGCTCAGCTGGACCGAGTGCTTTATGGCAGGTAATCAGCACACTCCTGCCCAGTAACCTTTTTAATCTCCTGGGTTTCTACTCAGCAGTTCTGCTCATGTGGGCAGCAAGCACACAAAAGCTACTTTCTCTGCAAGTGTTATAATTTCTATTTCAGTTCAGCACACTTCCTTATTGAACTGTCATTGTCCACAAATGAGTTTTCTGAGTAATTAATACTGCAGGGACTCTTAATAAAGATGCCATGAGAGATTCTGCTACAGCAGCTCCAGGTGACATTACCAGTCTGCCACCCTTTTTCCAACTCTTCAAGAGTATGATGCCTCCTCAGCAGTACAAATTAGGATCTAAATAGTGCTACAGCACTGAGACACAGATTCTTTGTTTTTTAAAAAAAAAAAAAACAAACAAAAAAACTTTGAGCTCTTGTTGTGTCATTATAGACACTTAAATCCTCAGTTTATCAAGTCAAGAGGAACTCATTAGCAGCAGCACACCAGCTTTCCACAGGCTGCCCTCATGTCCTTGGGTGGCACTTGTTTTAGATTGTTTTCCATGGACACCTTGCCACCGCTGTCACCTGTGCAGCTACACGGCTGGTAGCAACCCGGAAAGCAAAAATGAAGTGCTGTCAATTCTTGCCCTGACCAGAGCAAAGGGGATTGTGCAGCCTACTAAGATATCCCAGCTACTGTACAGCTATAAATGGTAGAGGAACAGTGGTAAGTGTGAAGGTTTTTGAAGGGAAGGGCTGGATCCAACTGCCACAACATGTTCAGTGCAGAAGATGGACCTGAGACCGCTTGCTCCTCACACAGATGGAGGGGTTTAATTCTGGTAGTACATCATGTAAATAAGAAAAACCAGATAATCCTTATACAGGAAAAACACTGAGGAAGCTGTGGTTACCAAATATGCAGTGCTTACTGATTTTACTGAAGTCTTGGAAACATGGGCTCAACAAACCAGCAGTTAAGGGACACATTTTCAAGCATGCAAAGTGCAATTGTGTTTCTTTGTGCACAAGAAGGTTATAGGAGTTCACATTCCCCAACCCTGGCTAAGAGCAGTCTGGTTCTGCTGGGGGGACACGTGGGCAGTTCACCACCACACCACATGCCCACCCGGCTGCAGCCCTTGCTTTGAGCAAATCCCAACATTTCCATCGGCGTTCAGGCTTTTGTTTGACTTGCCTCAGAAAACATGGAACATTAATCCTACCATGCAGGTACTAATAACAGAGAAGAAAACATCATTAAAGCCCCCATCAACCTTTTCCTCCTCTGGACACCTGATTTATTATTGGCAAAGTGCTTCCTGCTTTGTTAACATCCGACTGCAAATGCCCGTCAGGAGCAAGGAACAGTTCATCTCCTCATCTTTTACCTTCGGGGCAGTTTAGGTTGAAGTCAAACCACATGAAAGGAGACAGCGTTTGCTTGTTTTTACAGCTCTACAGAAATAGCCTTTTTATCATATTGGATGGAAATTTTTTGCAACTGGCTCTGATAATTAATTGGAAACTAATCCAAGAACAAATAAGTGAGCATGCCACAGACTGCATATGTAAGAAAGAGTGCAGAAGAAATTAAAGAATGAAATTTTACTTTTCTTTGATCTTTGCCAGTAAAGGCATTAGTTAAGAGCCGTATTTTCTTAAAAAAAGACCTTCCTTTGAAGGCAACAGCTGATGAATAAGAATCTGATGAAGCAAATTCTTGTAAAGTTCCTTTGAAAATTTACATGCACACCCTCAGAAAGAAAATAATTTCAAAGCACTGGCATTATTACGCATTATTCTGAAAATTTATACTTAGAGTAACTTCTCTATCATGTGAATAACCTTCAAGGAGAAAAACATGCACTTACTCCACAGATTAAATAATCTGATTGCAAAGCTGGTATAACATTTTCTTTTTCTGCAAGTTACCAGCTATGAGATTTAACTCAATTCTACTGAAATCTTCTACTTCGACGTCAGTTAAGATAATGATTTGCCTATTTATGGAAGCTCAGACCCAGCAGAGAAATAGGATGTACACATTGCTAATACCACAGTGCCTGGCTATTAGTTGTCTGCCTCCCAGGGCAAATTCCCATTCACATAAGTAACACTCTTACTGGAGTCTTCATGCATGGAAGAGGCCATACACTTCACAGAAAGCCCAAAGCCCCAGATATTGAGCTAGGCAACAGGCAGGAGCAAGAACAAAGGAAGAGAAAGCAGGTACATGACAGAAGGGTTTGAAATCCTGGCTCTTTCCAGGGCTTTAAGACCTGGGCTGAGGCACTGGCTGAAAACAGAGCCCAGCACCCACACTTCCTCAGGGCTAAGCAGGTCTTACTCTTCTTTTAACTCCTTCTTACCAGAGGAGGTGCTGATGAGGACAAGATTTGCTGTAGGCTAGAGGCTAAAGCCAAGAAATTGTTAAACACAAATATTATACACTCAATTTCTTGGAGGGGGAGAGTGTCAGGACCAGCTGAATTGTGTTTCTTACAGCAGGGAGGAAAGGTTATTTTGGGACATTGGTACCTCTGTCCTTATTGGAAACCTTCCCTGAGCCTCAGTAATGACTCTCAGCACAAGAATGGTGCAAGGTGAGAAGTTTCTACCTTGAAGTGTGGCACCTTTTATCACAAGATGCCTGGTGGCAAGCAGGAACAAGAACTGTAAGTAAAATTAGCTCGTGTGGGAGGACTACCTCGAGGCCCATCTCAGAGGGCTTAAATAGATCCTTACAGGATTGCGTGGAAAGGGAAGGAGACACAGAAGCTTTTCTACAACACAAACATCAGCTATTGCCTTGCTGTTGGTCTCCCCTGCCCGGGTTGGGGTTTTGCCCTGTGGAACTAACGCAACATACGTTTTACTACATGCAGCCTAGTGACTAGTTAGGCTGAGTAAACCCTTAGTAATCCCATTTCTACCCACAATTCAGATATGCTGACCCCTGAACAATGCACCTCCCAGCTGACTGGGGGCACAAGGGAACTGATCTCTGGAAGCTTTAGGGAAATTCCTCAGGCTGGAATGTCTGTCCTGGTTAAACTTCCAGTTAATGCCAGAAGATGTGTCCTAGCTAAATTTTATAACCAGAACATAATTACAGGGAATGTTTTCTTCAGTGCAAAGCCAGTTTAACAATTTCTGCCACAGTCCACAGCCGTCTGGGCTGCTGATATGGAAATGCTCCAGTCTGAGAAAATCCTCAGGAAAAAGCCTCCATGCAAGGGTGGAAGGTAGCACAGTTTAGCTTGGATTACCTCACTGGCTGGTAAAATTCCCAAAAGTAGCTACATGATGGAATGGGAAAATATCAAATATAGCTGAAGCATGCTTAGAAATGGGCAGGTCTTAAGAGACTGGTTGGGGGTGCCATGCAGTAACCTCCCAACAATTCTGCTGGTCTTGAGACTAAATACTGTCTCTTGGTCTGAATCAGAAACTGCACCTCTAGTGTCTTAGCCTTTCCCTGCTGTTCTCAACCCAGCATTGGTGTCTAAGGGCGAGGTGTCATGAGGTACCTGAGTCACGTTAACAGCTCAGTGTCACCAAAAGATGCAGTACCAGTCCCAGCCAAATATTCCTACTGTTTTCCTTGCACCTGGCCTGTCTGACCCCTTGGTGAGATGATTCAGCTTGCTAAACCATCCAAACTATTCAGTCCTGTGCTTTTGGAGGTCTCCTGCCCTGCCCATTCTCCGAGCTGCAGGGCAAAGGTATGTGGCACAGGTACAGGCAGTGGACCAGCTCCACAACAAACGCAGCTTGGCCAGCACAAGGAATATAAAAAGCCAGACAAATGATACATACCCCAAGCACATTTTCCTACCTTTGTGGGATTAAAACCCCTCCCCACATGTCTAGTCTTCTTCTCTGAAGCTTTTTCTTCTGTGTAGGCAGGAGACAGCTGTAAAAAGCAAATACTTTCAGAGCAGTCCTATCTCTTCCTCCCTCACCTACCTGCTTCTCTTGAAAAGATCACTTCCCCCACATTTCCCTCCATCTTTCCGAAAGAGGGGGTTTGTCTCGATGTCCAGGGTCCGCCCACCAAGGGATGCGGTCTACCCACTGGGGTCCAAGTATTTCTATTTTAAAAATCAACTTGCCAACCCTTTTGCCAGAGAGCTTGCATGAGGACCATCAGGCAATGCCTAGAACCCTCCAACACTTTGTCTCTGGGTATCCCATCCAGGCAAATAAAAGTTTAGTGATGCTTTTGTTACCCCTGTGCTAGGTACAGGTGTTTCTCTTCTCTTTGCATGTCTAGGGATGGCAAAGACAGCAGACAAAAACAAGCCCCAGATCCCAAACAGAGTTTGAGCTTGACTCAGCCACAGACACCTCTGTTACTGAGCTTTGCCAGGTGGGACTTCCCAAATTATCACAGGAGGCTTTTATCAGAAAACCTACCCCAAATTTGATTTTATTTTATGGAGTGTGCCATCATCATTCTTCTTCCCAAGTGGAGGTTTGTTTTTGTTGGGAATATGCTAAGTCTCATGCATATTGCTGTTATTATGTGGCTTTCCCTTCCTCTCAGAGCTACTAAGCTCAGGAAGCATTATATTCAGGTAATAAAAACTATAGACTAATTACAGTCAGATAACAGAATATTAGAAAAGCGTCAGAGAAACCTTCAGCGTCAGACATCTGTGCCCAATGGGGTCCACTGAGAAAGACTTGGAAAAAACGAGAAAAGACAAATACCTTGGATTTTTTTAGCCTACACTTACCAAGACACCAAAATACTGATTTCATGAGGCTATCAAAAAGTAGACATGCAGAAATAGCTGTGTTGAAGGATTCCCACAGATAGTTGGGCAAGTACCTTATAAAACTAGCGGTAATAAAACACAAGTGAAATGGCTGCGTTGATACACTGAGCTCACTGCATTAAGTAACAGTGCCATGAGGTTAGTGCTAAAGTGATTCTCTTGTTTAAATCTAAACTGGAAGAGATCTTTCAAATGTTAAGAAACCTGAGGGACTCTTGGGGAGACCGAGATACTAACAGCTCACTAGAAATGTTTCTGCAAATTCTTTGCTGTACTCCAGGCTCTAACTGACAACATTGATAAAGGATCAAAGTAACATTTTTCTAAGTCATTTTTGTTGTCTAGTCATGCTTTTAGAGGACAACATTCCTATTTCAAGTGCTGTCTGCTAAATTCAGAGGTTTTTGGAACTGGATTTTAGGGTAATAGTCATAATATAGCCAGGAACATCTTAAACCCAAATTTCAACTGCAAAGTCCATTCCTATTTTTCCCTTCCACATCAGTGCTACTGAGATTACAGCTGGACTATAAATTTATAGAAAATTCAGAAGAGAAAGTGTTTTCTTCATTTCCCCACTAGGAAGAAAGAGCAGAGGTGACTTTGTGCTCCACAGTGCCTGGCCACCAAGCCTTCCCCAGGTGATTCAGCATGATGACAGACGGGTGACCAGGCAGCTGGCACAGCACTGGGTACACTGGGAGCATTGTTTCAGCAGCTGGGCCAACACTACAGCTCCCTGAGTCAGAGGGGAAGGTCTTGCCCCCTGTGCTTCCTCATCGGTCTACAAGCCCACACCAGGCCATGCCCCACATCTCAAACCAAGGTGATTACTCTGTGCTGCTTTCTCCCAGTTCAGTTCCTAGACATTGGGTTCAGCACTTTTTCTAAGTATGCTGAAATTTAGGAAATAGTGGAATTCACAGTGCTGAAAGATCAAGATCCCAGCTGAATAATCTGAGATATATAAATTCCCATGGCAATTAAAAGCAAAGTCCCATAACAGAGCAAGCACCAGGAGCTTCTAGTGATATGTTCAGTTTATCCCTCTTCTCCATTCCCACTTTGCACAGATAAGGGAGCTGAATGACTGAGGGACATTGCATCCTGTAGTCTTGGAAATTGTACTGGTCTTCACTAGAGAAGAGATACATCCCGTCTAGGACTTGTGGAGTCTCCTCCTCTGGAGAAGTTCAAAACCTGCCTGGACATGATCCTGGGTAACCTGCTCTGGGTGACCCTGCACTAGCAGGGGGATTGGACTAGATGATTTCCAGAGGTCCCTTCCAACCCCCACCATGCTGTGATCTCAAAGTAATCACTACTATAACTGTGGAACGTATGCAAAACCACAAAGATACAGAGTTATCAAAATTCCACATCCTCTGCAGGGCTGCTGTACCCCACCCAGGTGGGTTTGTTAAAACCCCTGGCAGTCCTGCCACTGTCCTCTCTTCTGTAGAGCTGCCAGGGTGAAAACTCACATTTGGCTAATTATATCAAGTGTGGCTGCAAGCATATGGCAACACACTGCATTGCCACGAGTCCTTCCCTACAGGCACCTCTGACTGAAAGGGATCCCTGCTCCCAGCTGGAGCAGAAAGGTTCTGGCTCTCATGAAGGAGAGCTAATGGGGCCTGGCTGCCTGGAGGAGACACACAGGGCTCATCTGTGCTGCGTAATGAAGTCCCGCAGAGGCACTTGCTTGCACAGTAGTCTGTGGAGGCAGTTAAAATGTGAGCTACGTTTTGCTGGGGATTAACGTGTTGTTACTGGGTCCCCTGATAGCATCAGCTCCAAAGTGTAGATATGGCCAAGGGGAATACTTGAAACTGAGGAGTGCGTCTAGATTCTTTAATGCTTTTTCCTTCCCCCAGATGTTACTATAGATTTTTCTACAGTGACAGTCATGACTCAAACACTTCAGCAGAAAAAGGGACTGGTTTATTTGGTGTGTGCCTCTTTTTCAGCTGAATACCAAAAAGCATGAATAGAGCGCTCAGTCTTTAAAATATAATTTTATGGCAATTATATGAAAATACTGCACAGTACACAATAGCCTCTTGCCATCAAGAGTTTTCTTAATAGTTGCACTACTAAGGAATATTAAATGCAACAATATGCATCTTGACATTTAAAGAGTTTTACAGAAGATCATAATAGTTTTCTGCAAGGTATGACTCTGGACTGGTTCAGACAATCTCTTCCTCCGTACATCTCTCCTTTAAGTACCAGAAAGGAGCTTCCACAGGGACTAGCAGTGGTTTAGGAAAAATAAACAGACTAGGAGGCATGTATATGAAAAGCACTTAAATAATCTAATCTCTGTAGCTAATTTAAGAACTCCTAGGGAAAGAGAAGGTAGAGATAAGGAATCTTAATGAGGTCAGGCCAGAAATCAACACATGATCAGCAATCAAATGCTTGCTGACTGCTGCCTGTTCATTATATGTGATGAGTTTGACAGTTTCTCAAGAGGAGAAGACCATTACAAAAATAGTAAAAGCATTCCACTAAAAAAACCCACTGAGCCACTATTAAAGTAAAAACAGTAAAAGCCTGCTAAGGCATTGTTAGTCGTTGCTAAAGTATTGCTAAGCAACCCTTTATCCTCCTTAGGACTGGATTAGCTTCATCATGGCAATAACTAACAGCCCGTCATCCTTGCTCGCAACGCTTAGTTTGAAGTGCTATGTAATTTTCTTTGGAACTCAAGGGAGAGTTGCCACTCGAATTCCCAGCCCCTGCCAAGGTGTGGGGAGCTGCAGGAAAACCAGCCGCAGAAGCCAGGCTGCAGAACACAGCAACTAATTCATCTTAAGAGACAAGCAGCATTTACTCACCCTCACACTAATTCTTCACTGGTGGTAATCAGCAGCTGGTACCCCTCTTTAG
>JAVSBS010003321.1:114893-137247 GCA_033124195.1 Coracias cyanogaster
TCCAGACTAAAAAGCCCCAGGTCTCTCAACCTTTCCTCATAAGGCAGGTGTTCCAGTCCCTTAATCATCCTCATAGCTCTCTGCTGGACTTTGTCAAGTAGATCTCTGTCCCTCCTGAACTGGGGAGTCCAGAACTGAACACAGTACTCCAGGTGAGGTCTCACTAGGGCAGAGTAGAGAGGGAGGAGGACCTCCTTTGATCTGCTGGACACTTTTTAATGCACCCCTGGGATACCATTGGCTTTCTTGGCCACAAGGGCACATTGATGACCCTAAAGGATTAAGAAATACAGTGTACTCTGTGTAGACCAAACTGTTCCATCTGAAAACACACACATCAGGAAGGAGCTGAGGGGAGATGGGTTAGAGATCTGCAGTGTGTCCTTGGTGGGGAAAAACAGCAGCGCTTTTCCTGCTGGCACACGATGAGGAGAGGCAGCACTGAGCTCTGACAGCCTGTGCAGCTTGTGTGTTGTAGTAAATGGTCACTAGATTCCCATTCCAATGGAAAAAAGAGCCTCCTTAACTCAGGAAATAATTTATTGGTAGCTGTAGATTTGGTTTCATGACTGAGCAGTGTCACAGCAGCCCAACAGATCTCACAGCCTGAGGCTGTGGAAAGACCCTTTTTTCCCCAGTTACCTCGTAACAGTGTAAGTTAAAATAACTGTTTCCTCTCCCTGTTAGTGAAGACCCACAGCCCCTAAAAGGAGTGGGACCTCTTGCCCTGCTCCATTACTGGCTGTCTGCTGTTGCCATGCTCAGGCTATTAGCCTGTCGTCTCTAATGAGACATTTCAGAGAGAAGAGAACAACACACAGTAACTGCTAGTATGAAATAACTTTGCTATGTGGAAATAACTGCTTCCTGACCCTGGTGAGCATAGCTGGATTTGAGATAATCTGCAGAAAATCTTGTGGATCTGGAAGAACTATTGCTTGCTTCTGCATCATCTCTCCTACATCCCTCTGCTGCCCAATTGGAATTTTCTAAGTGTTGTGGTCCACTACTACCCTGGCAGTACACTGGAGGTCAGAGCCATGGCACAGTGCTGGAAGTGAGCTCCTCTTTCTTGGTAGTTAATAGGAGCTAGTAATGAGGAAAAACAATGCTGTAAACAAAACTGAATCCGTGGCAACATAGCCATTTACTCTTGAACTTCTTAGAATTGGAATAATTAACTTTTTAATGCAGTTCTTATATTTTAAAAGCTTACACAAGCAAATGTGGACATGTTCTGGCAATTAATAACCAGCTGAGTCAGAGGTCTTCAAGGGAGCTTGTCATGAAGTGCCAGGAGGGATCTTCCTCTTTGCATTATGGCTATAAAAGCGTAAGTGTAAATCTGCATTGCTCAGCACAGCAGTTTTGCCTTTTGGGGCTGTATCAAACATATCCATGCAATTGTTTCAGAGGAGATGTTTTTTCTGTCTAGGAGATCCAGCTCCAGGAGGGGGATTGGACTAAATGATCTTTTGAGGTCCCTTCCAATCTCTAGTATTCTGTGATTTGACAGTTAGGAATGAGGTACAAGAGTGTCATGATGTGGTGACACTTCCCCCATGGAGGCTGCTACCAGTCTGTTTATATGGTCCTTACAACTACACTAGCTCAATAAATCTGTCCTATTTTAGACTAACCAATGAAGATAAAGATCAACCAGTTCATGTTGGGAATAGGAAGGGAATACATAGCCTGATTTCCCAGATGATCTCCTCTCCAGTTCTTAGAAGGTCTCCTTAGCTGCAAATCAGGCAGAGGCATCAGGGGAGATTTCCTTGCAAATGCTCCATTTCTGTGGCATTGTATCAGGAAAATAAGGTTAATTACCCTTCTAAATGAAGGACTTATTCCAAGAGACCTATATTTAGGGTCTGTGATCTGGATTCATGCTTACAAATCCACTAATGCAACAACAGCTGAAAGTGTTAGCAAAACTAATAGTAATACTGCAAGCATCTACAGATCAATTTGAAGCACACGCCTTCTTGTTTCCAGGTTAAAAGATCTGCATCCCTGGGTAACTGAGGATCCTGGAAGTACATAGGTTAAATCTAGGCTCAGGATTTTAATTTGGTTCTGCACTTCACTGACCTGAATAAGGTGAAAGACAGTATGAGCAAGGTCATCACTTGGCTCAATAAGCTTCCTTACAGCCTTTATCATCCAGGCCTCCTTCTCTTGCTCCATCTGCTCCATTCCAGTGATATTTTTAGCATGAATTCACTGTACAGTTTTTCCAGTCTGGCTGCCTGACCCTTTGGTCGCCTAACAATGCAGCTGCAATGGAAGTAGTGCACCAGCAAAGGCTGCCAGTGAAGTGGGATTTTTTCCAGATCCCAGAATAACCCCCAAATTTGACCAATCCTGTCCCCTTGGAGCTGTTTTTTAACAAGTCAAGCTGGGAGGTTTTTTCTGTAAGATTCTGTTAACCTATAAATGGCTCCAGCCCGGCTTTGAAGTTAACAGTTCATTAAGATTAATTGGGGAAGTTCACACCTCTGCTGGGAGTTAGTCTAGCAGACTCTGAGACAGAAGTGAGCTGATTTACACACTGATGCCTGGCTTTGTAGCCATAAAAGCAAGGGTAGTGACTGCCTTAAAGAACAGGGCAAGAGCTGAAAAATGACCCTGCTTCCACAGGCTGGGCTCCTCCTGAACTTAATAATGTGGATAGAGGCTGATGACAAGTGCCTTGAGCTTGCACTGCAATTTCAGGTGCCAGTCTCATGGCATAAATGACTGGAGATGCATGATTAAACCTTATGTTACTGGTGGTGGATAAACAAAGAGGTACATTTTTCCATTGAGCTACTGCTGCCTGGTATGAGCTGGAGATTATTCACTGCAAGGAGGAGAAGGGAAATGGGGCTGGCTACTGTTGACACACATGCTGTGTCCAGTGCACTGTGTCCATGGGAGAGGTCTCCAGGAGGATGTGGGGGAGGAGGAGAGCTGTGTAATTCTGTCTCTTCCCCTTGTGTCAGCCCACGTGATGGGAAGGAAGAACCATGCAACATGTCAGGTCCATCAGAATCAGGAAAGCTGATGCCCTTTTGGCCTCTGGATTTGGCAATGTTAGGACTTGATGACCTAAAGGATTTGAACTGTTGGAGTAAATTATCTTAAAGGTCTTTTCCAACCAAAATGATTCTTGGTGCCTCTGAACCTGTGGTGCTTACAACAAGCAGAAATCAAAACTGGAACAAATCAAGCATGGTTTAAATTCCTTGCTATGGAGGAAGTTGTTGAAAAGCCTTACCTGCCCGTGTGTTTTTTATGGGGACAAAAAGCGGGGCTGAGGGGGAAACCCCTGTGTCAGCACCCTTTGGGAAAAGGAGCACAAACCCAATCAATGGTCTCTACATCATACTTGTGAAATCTCTAGCTGCTATTCTGTCCTTCTTAGCCAGCTTCTCCTTGCCAGAATCCTGCTGCACAGTTTGGTGTAATGTCTCTGTGCAGAATTCTGGTGGTCTCAGTTAATGTGCCAGACCTTCTTCAGCTGTGCAGTGCAGATGGGTGAGCTGCCAGCTCTGCAGGAAAGGCAGTAGCCTTCAGCACCAAGGTACACAAGTCCTTGCGGTGTCCTCAGCTCTGTCTTTTCTCCTTGTGATTATCATCTTGGGTCAGTAAATCATCAATGGTTGTATGAGGTCAAATGGTCATTTCTCAAGATGACAATCAGAGCTGGGAAGATACCAGGTAGAAGAAACAAACGAATGGACACTTTACCTATACATTGTCACAGAAGTGAGTAGTATATGTTGGGGGTACGCCTGATCAACGGTAACAGTGTAATTGTCCTAAGCAGGACAGAGAGCTGTGACCAGTAATAGCTTAAAATCACCAGGTTTTCTGACAGAGCCCTCCAGTAGAATAGCACAGTGTAAATGATGCTTATACCAGCACTTGGGAAAAGCTGTGTGATGAAGCCCTTTTCCCTTGTCCAAGTATGGAGAGACAGGGTATCAAAGCTATGGTAGTGTTGTGTGCGGTGTAGTTAAGTCAGATCTTGGAGTATGTCAAAGTTCATATTCAGAACGGTTCTTGCCCATAATGTTCATTCTCAAGAGTAGATGAGTTGCAAAGCCCTGTACAACAATGCACATAAACCACAGCTGAAGTGGTTTAAGTGGACTCTCCAATCTAGCAGCGATTACCTTCCACAGTAATGACAGTGCGGTGCTTTCCATAATATCTACTCAGCACTTTGAAAGGGTTATGATTAGCTGTGATATGACAGAATAAACAATGGTGTGTAGTGTTTGCACAACGGCTTTCATACTTACTGCTTTGTGCAAGATAATCTTGTGGCCTGAAGCTAGGAGAAACATCCCTTGTAGCCCAGTCAGCTTCTTTGGTACATCTTTATCTTACTTTTTACTGTGTTTATGGCTGGCAGAAAACAAGAGTAAATGTATAGATAAACTTCAGGGTCTTATCATCTTGGCTAGAGGGGTAATTCTGGCTCCATTCATGTAAACAGCTAAATTCCTTCTGATTCTATTTGGACCAGGGTTTCATCTCTTTGAGTACTCTTTCCCCTCTATTTGCAGTCCTTGAAGTAACTACAGACTGGTGTCTACCACCTGCATTCCACCGGGCACAGGCGTTGCAGCTGAAGTCTTAGCAGTGAGCACAAAGATAAATACCCTCCTTCTAAACTTTCAGATCTTTAGGTACTTCTAGGGCAGGAAACATGGAGAGATCCATGAACCAGAGGCTGAAAACCCATCAGGCACCGCAGGGAGCACTGGGGGAAAGAGGCAAGTCTGGCTGCAAACTCATTCTCTGATGCAGCTGCTAAAATAGGCACAACCCCCTGCATGAAGGCTAATACCTAACGTTAAGGAGACAGCAATGAGCCCTACATCTTGGAGTTTTAGTATCTTAATGTTGTTTCTGTGGTACCACTACCTGGAATCTTCAGAGAGATAAAATGATGGCAACCAGAGAGCCACTGCCCTACTTGTATATTTAAGCCCTCTGTGGTTTTGTGGCTTCATATGTAGTAAGGGTGTTTCCAGTTCTGTGAAATGATTTTTGGTGACCCTAGCATTGACCTTACCTTGCCAAGCACGATCCAAATGCAGTCTGGGCTAATCAAGCCTGTGTAACTGTCCATAGGAGTGTGGGCTCTCTGGATGTACCAGGAGGTCCTGCTCAACCCAGAGCTCCATGGGAGTTTTAAATTCCACTTCCTGCTTTATTAGCATCTTCTATCCAGAGTTATGCTGTAAACGGCTTTCAGCAGTGAAGCTACTCACATAAATGGATATGTTAAGTGGTCCTTTTATAGAAGAAATGTTTTGCTACGTAAGAACAGTAAGACTGGCTTGTTGGGAGAAGTAGTGACTTTTACAAGCGCCTCCACATTTTTAAGGTCTATTGATGCTAGCAGCTCAAGTAGTGATCACTGCTGCCGTTCTGATTCTATTTGGTATAACACTCCTAATTTAGAACTGGAGAACATGTAGCCTTTATCTGTACCTTCACAGCTTGTAAATAGAAATACAGCTAATTTAAAAAACAAGTTAAAGTGCTTGTTGCAGGGCATTGGTTAAGGATAAAAAAAGTCATGTCCTATGTAAAATATCATTGGAAATGTAGGTTTAGCTACCTGAGTTTGAGTTCATTATAGGCATCTGGGTCTTGAATAGGTTCAGTCATAACTACTTGTAGGTGAGCCTGTGGGATTTACTAACCTAGGCTGGGTTAATCAAATGAAAAGATCTTTTCTGACCTGGGCCAGAAGACTTTGTGATTAAGGAAGAAGTGTCCTGTGTTATATAATACATCAGAAAGGCAGCACTTGCCCAAACAATAACACCTTTGGTAGCATAATAGGAGAATATCTTGCTTTTAGACACCACAGTGAAAATGGTCTGGAGGACTGGTTACAGGTGTTCCTATCGTGGCAAAACCAGATGTCCTTCTGCTTGACCTATTTGAGAAGTCTATCTCTGTGTCTCCTGTCCTGTAGGCAGCAACACATTTCACTCCAAAAAGTTCTTTCAATTTATGGGGATACAGCAGAACTTAGAAATGTTACAGACAAGTTGAATACCCTCTCGAAGATCAGGTGAGCGAGGAAAGTACTGCCTAACTGATGTGATGGCTTGTTCCAACAGAGTCTTTTTTCCTAAGATAGTTTTCACATTTCCAAATGCAAAAACCTAAAACAGTGGTGAAGGAGGCTAGGATTTCTTTTTTTGGCTCAATCAGCAAACCTGAAAAAGGTATGTCTGTGAAGTCAGTCAGGAAAGTAGTGAAATTCCTGGTTGTAGCTCTTGGAAATCATTGCAGAAGCAAAGCCAGGTTATTTTGATTGTGGTTGTGTTATCAGAAATGGTCTGGAAAGAACATGTTAAGATCTGGGTTTGATTTATTCTGGCACCTAGGGTTCAAGTTCAAATCCAAATGGGGATTAAAAAGGACTAGATTATTCAGCAGGAGATTTTGGCTTCAAATGATAGAAACAGTAAGAGATCTAGCTGGCTTTGGTGACAGGCCAGGTTTTTAAATCACCTTGATTTTTTTCCACACTTCCTCTTACAGATAATTGAAGCCATATTGTGTTACATATATGCAGCATAATTTTCTATTGCTAATGTGCCTTTATTCTGAGAAATTACTTTTTTCCCATATAATTGAGACAAAGAAGCTCCTTTTTTTGATCCTTGACATCTTCCTTCCAGCTCCTGTCAAATAATCTGGGCCTAATTTGAATTCCAATGATGAGGAATAACCTGATATTTTGCTTACCTTGGTGAGTGAAAGGCTAATTCTGCACACCTAAGTTTTATACTGCATGCTAATTTGTTAAAGGCATTTTACCACACAGCTGGTGAAGGGATTTTCAAAAATACAAGAGAGGCCTGTATGTTATTTGTTTTAACTTTCCCTTTCAACTCTTTTTTTCATTAAGTTCCCAGATGACTGCACACTCTTGAATGTAGCAATCTGTTTAATCTAGTTTTAGCATTCCTTTTCCTGTTTTGCTGTTTACTTTTCCTTCCATGCCAGTAGCTGTTGAGGCAATACTGTGGGTCCATTATTTGTTTCAGGCATCTTGGAATATATGTGTTGGCTTTGCTCTGCATGTGCATGCATGAGAGAGGGAATAAACATACATGTGGCCAATTAGTACACTTAACTTAATGAAGAGCAATCTATGAATCTCCTTTTTCTGAGAATTTGGAAATACTGAGAACATTTGCCATGTAGCCTTCAAAATTTCAAAAGCAGCTATAAGGTCACAGTCTAATACTCCCTTCTGTATACTCATGTCTTCTCTAAAAATATTTCCCAACTTAATCTTCAGTGTATGGAACAGGAGGGCAGAGGGGGAATGACAGTGTTTATGACCAATGTGCAAAGATGAGGAAGAAAATTAAATCCATTAAAAAAGTGAATCTTTTGATCTCTGCCTCATTTTCCTCATTACAAACTTAACAGTACCCGCAGTTATGTTTTAACTAAACACTGAGTTTATGGACCCATGTCTCTGGCTAACAGATAAGGGAAGGTCAAGAGGAACTAAGCGAATGCTGTCTTTGCTTTTTCAGATTTTCCTTGAATTGGGACACCCAAACAAGTTAGTGGGAGTCTAAACACCACCAGTGATTTGGGTGTGTTACCCCTTGTAGGGGAGAATATGATCAAAGATGTCTGCTCTGGATATACACAATCCTGATAGGGAAGAGACTCAGTAATAGCACAGGTAAAGGGGCCTCTAGGTTCCGTGAAGCTTGAAAGAAAATACCACAGTAAAACCAAGAGCTTGGTTGATGAAGGGTAAGCGGTTGATATAGTCTATCTGGACTTCTCCAAGGCTTTTGACATGGTCCCCCACAGCTGCCTCCTTGAAAAACTGGCTCATTACAACCTAGACAAATGGTCTGTGCAGTGGGTGGGGAACTGGCTGATGGGCCATACCCTGTGGGTGGTGGTAAATGGTGGTAAATTCTCAAAATGGCAACTGGTCACAAGCGGGGACCCCACAGATCAATATTGGGCCCAATGCTGTTTAATATCTTCATAAGTGACTTGGATGCTGGAATTAAGAGCACCCTGACGAAATTTGCAGTCAACACAGAAGTAAGTGGGGCAGTTGACATTCCAGAGGGGAGAGGCACCCTCCAGGAAAATCTGGACAGGCTGGAGGAGTGGGCTAGCAGAAACCTTATGAAGATCAATGGGGATAAGTGTAGGGTCTTGCACCTGGGAACACAACCCAGGAATGCAGTTCAAACTAGGATCCACTGGGCTGGAAAGCAGCCCTGTGGAGAGGGACCTGGGGGTCTTGGTGGACAGCAGGCTCAATGTAAGTGATCAGTGCTCTGCAGCAGCAAAGAAGGCCGGCAGAATGCTGGGTTGCATTAAGAGGGGCATCACCAGCAGAGATAAAGAAGTCATTCTCGTGCTTTACTCAGTGCTGGTCAGACCACATCTTGAGTACTGTGTTCAGTCTTGGTCTCCACTATACAAAAAAGATGCAGGCAAGCTGGAGAGGGTCCAGAGAAGGACCATGAGAATGGTCAGGGGACTGGAAGACCTGCTGTATGAAGAAAGGCTGAGAAAAATGGATATGTTCAGTCTTGAGAAGAGAAGGCTTGGGGGAGACCTTATTACAATGTACAGGTACTTGAATGGTGGCTACCAAGAGGAAGGAGACTCCCTTTTTTTACAAGGACTAACATGGAAAATACTAGGGGTAATGGCTGCAAGCTGCTCCTGGGGAGATTCCAATTGGAGTCTAGAAAAAAATTTTTTACAATAAGAACAATTAAACATTGGAATAGTCTCCCAAGGGAAGTGGTGGATTCCCCTACATTAGGCTGTTTCAAGATTCATCTTGACAGGGTGCTGGCCCATCTCACTTAACCTACACTTAAGGTTGAACCAGATCATCCTTGAGGTCCCTTCCAACCTGGCATGCTAGGAAGCTATGAAAAAAATTAACCCAGCTAGCAGATTTGGGAAGAAAGGCTTTAAAAGGCAGGGTTTTTATGTCTTGTGGTTTTTTTTTTTTTTTTTTCCTGAGTTGTGAAAAACCTTCAAGAGTTAGACAAGCTGAAAATGAAAGGAGCGGGGCCTGGGAGGATGTCTCTGCTCTGTAGGAAAGCTCATCTGTCAAACCACCCTCTGGAGCAGGGAGAAGAAACTTGTATTTTCAACAAGGTTTCTGCCTCTGGTTCCACAAAATAAAAAGGAGAGCCTCAATTCAGCCACATCTCTGTACCTTTATAACTAAACTTACTAACTCTTGCCCATCAAGGCAGTTCCTTCTCCAGTTGAGTTCCTTCTCAGTACTGCATCCATTGTCTGATAACTCTACAAAGTGATCACATCCTCTTAATCACATTGTCATTGTCCTGGCTTCACAGACTTGCTTTGTCTTCTGTAAATCCTAAGAGGTGGTGAACTGAGCTTGCATGGTGTGTCCTGACAGCCTGCCAGTCTCCAAGGGATGCCTTGCAGGGTCATTCCAAAACACTGACTTGTCATACTTCATCGTTCAGGTGGGATGACTGAAGTCCTCAGAAAAGCCACGTGTACTAGAAAGGAGTTAAAGTATGCAGTGAAGACCATGCAAAGAAAGACCAGAGGTCCCAAAGAAGTAAAGTATGATCTTGCCTGCAACTAGTGTTGATACTGTCCGAGGAAAAAAAGTCAGCCTGTCTTTCTGTGCCTTCTTACAAAGCAAGGAAAAATAATGTAGCCACATTCTATGCTCCCTGAAACTACTGAGACATGAACAAATAACTTGGTACTAGACATTAAGGAGAACTTACAGTAGGGTAATACCCAGAGGAAAATAGCTCGAATAGGCGTGTGTATTGGAGAAGTAAGTCATGTCCCTTATCACTGTTGGTCATTTATAATTTAAGCTCTAAGTACACAACTAGTTCTGAACTAGTTCCAAAAATAAAAGGGAAAGAAAAGAATAACAGTTCCTGAGAAGTCAGTGTGCTGGCTCTGACTGACATAGGCTAAGAACGTGTCTGGGTGAGCAGCACTGAACAGAATGTGGAGTTTAACCACAGACAGGTCATGTCAAACAGGCCTGCAGTTAAGCAACCCTATTCCCCATAGGGAAGTCTCCCTTCCAAACACTTCCCTCATTCCACACGGGCTTTCTTTTAAAGTTGGCTGTTCTCGGTGGTTTTCCTTCGTCTTTACTCTTACATGATTTTGGGGATGTTTAGGGAAGCTGCTGCACTAATTTTCTCAGATGTTTTGAGTTCTGAAAAGCTTTCACCTGCAAAGGATTTATCCTGATGAGGAATTAATTCCAGCTTTATTTGCAGAAGAAAGAGAACTGTATACCAAGTGAAGGATGCTCAGCTTCTTCTCAGACCCTAACATGAGCAATTCTGAATGGAGATCTGTTAGGGTGTTCTGGATATTTGCATGTCAGCGTGCAGAAAAAGCAAGCAAATGCAAATGAATGTTCCTGAAAACAGCAGTGGAAAGCAAATATTTTTTTCTTACGTATCCTAAAACGACCTTGTTATAAGGATCTTGATAGTAAGAGCCCAATACTAAGAGACAGAAATACTAAACTTCCAGAGCAGGAGATGAGACTGGCTGGCTTACAGCAGTGGAATTAGGATCCTTCTTAGGTCACAACTGTACCCCAGGGCTGTTGTCACCAGTTGGTGCTACCATCAGCTTACCAGGTACAGCATGGTTCACAAGTACACAGTAAGTCTGTTAACATTAAGTCAGCTGCACCATTGATGCTGTCATAATTGGACTGACCCTTCATCTACAGGGGAGAGCTTGGGGGCAGGGTGAATAATGGACATTTCAAATAGACTTGCCCATTATCAGGATAAAGAAGTTGAGCAGACTAGAGGGTTAACAGGCAGTAGACTTATCCCGAAAAAAGGACAAATAATGGATAGAGGCAGCAAAGCCAGTGAGGGTGGTGAAATGTGGGAACAGGTTGCCTAGAGAGGTGGTAGAAGCCCCATCCCTGGGAATGTTCCAGGTCAGGCTGGACAAGGTTCTGAGCAACGTGATCTAGTTGAAGAACCCCCTGCTTACCACAGGGAGGATGGACTAGATGACCTTTAAAGGTCCCTCCCAAACGATTCTACAGTTCTATGTAATACACACAAAAAATGCAGCTTTTGCTGTGTAAAGGGAGCAGCTATTTATACTTACTGTCTACCTACAACAAGCTAGATCCCCCCACCAGATTCTCCTTACTTAGACTCCACCGGGATCTCTAGCTCAGTGTTTTATTTTAGCTGCATCTCAGCATCCAGAAGCATTTAAGCCTTAGAGAACTCCTTTAGGTGAAATTTGGGCTGCATATATCTGAATGTGGGAAGCTTCCTGACCTGCGCCAGCATGTGGTTTGTGCACATATGCATGTGAGTGCATGCATGCGCTCATCAGGGAAGCAAAAAGGAGGAACTGAGGCAGCAGACACATGACTCAGGGCATGTGTAAAATTGGTAATATAACCCCAGTATAGCTGGATTAGCAGCAAGTTTGGATCTTCATTCTGCAGCTGCTGGGCTAGCTCCCAAGAGAAAGGCAACATGAATGCTTAGTAGCCGGTTATCCATGGGAGCAGGCAAGGGATTAGTGACCAGGTAGAGTTTCACACCTGTCAACAGGGTGAACACCGTAGCTGCTCAGAAATATTTAGCAAGAGAGAGGAAATAATACAGCCTTTTCTGTTCTAAACCCTGGGTTTAGAACAGAGGGAGAATTGTCTTTGTTTGCATTTGAATTGAAGGAGAATTGTCTCCCTTTGGTGGAATTCAGTATGTGACCTGCGTGGATGAGATGTGGTTCAAAGTCATGTTGCTGCGTGTGCTTGGCAGGAATGCTAGTTTAATGTCTAGTGTCCTCTCCTTCCATCTATGCTTGTCTCAGTACTGCAGCACATCACACCTGCCTTTGGGCCACTGCTTCTTGTGCCACTTGAGACCCGTCGTGGAGATACATGGTTGGAAGAGAAAAAATAAACCCAGGCATTTTTAGGAATGTTGGTCTTCAGCCAGATCAATTTCCTGACCTGAATCACAGCAGTGATGCAAAACCCAGGAGGACCAGGACGGCTGAGAGAGCAGAGCACAGAGGTACCCACTGGCAGCGAGGGGCAGCAATAGCTGAAGTCTGAATTGCTGCCAAAGACTTTGCATCATGAACCTATAGTTGGAGCTGAGGTTTGGGGAACAAAGCTCAGCCTAACCCAATTTGTATTCAGAACAACGCAGAAATACCACAGGTTTAGCTGGTTTTTACCTCTGTCCTTGAATTAAGGGGCGTGAATTTTGGTTTGCATCTTTCACCTAAAGAAACCTTATTAAGCAGCTTGTTTCCACCAATGTAATTAATCAGGAGATGGCAAAAGATCGCTTTGTTTCGTCCCAGATTTCAAGCCCCATTCATCTGCTCTTCTCTGGCCTGTCAAAGCTCTCCCACATGCTGCGTGTTCCGGGCAGTGTGTGGCCTCTTATTTTTAGCTATAGGTGATAGCAACACAGCTTCTTTAAAGAAATCCCACTAATAATGTCTGTTGGTCTTTGAAAGTAATCCGTTGTTAAGCTTATCTTAAAGTTTACCTGCCTAGAATTTCTTCTGCTCTTACTTTCTTGGCTTTCATTCTCTTAACTTGTGTCCCAAGTGAAAAAACACCTGGTCATTTAATTGATTTATCACACACACACAAAAAGTACTTGTTTTTTGACTTCTTTAGCAACACCTTTTGGCTCTTTAAAATGTATTGTTTGCATTAGCTCACTTTAAATGTGTTTCCTCCATCCCCTGATTAACATAGCTAAGATTTTATAAGTTTTGGATGCATAATTTACAGATTGCAAGAGTTTTTATCTTTTAAATTATGTTTAAAATACTAACCTGCTATTTTTTTTATTTCTAAAATGGAATCACAAAGTCACTTGATGAATGGAACTGAGCAGTTTTCAGGATCAAGTTAAAGCCTGTAAAAAAAGATGAGTTACCAAGACTTTAAAAAAAATAATAATTCTGAAGGTCAAATCTTGAATAACTTTAGTTCTCTTTCTCTTTTTCCATGTCTACCATTATACAGAAAATGTAAGGTAAGATACTGGCATATTTTGAGTATCTGTTGAAAACAGCATTCTGTTCATCATTGGGTTTGCTTTGTGTCAGACAGAACTGCGCTTTTTCCAAATAACTCCATCTTGGACCCTGATCCTGCATGTGCTTACTTGATTATTCTGAATGCTGCAGAGTACTCTTATGACTCTCTCGTATAACGAACTGCCAAGTCTATTTAGAATATGTTAATCTCAAGGTAAAGTTAAATATAAATACATGCCCCCAGCACTCTGAGCGATTGATGCGTTTTCAGGTTAATCTCTGAGGATTTCAGTGCCATGCAGAAGAACTGATCCATATCAGTTCAGTAATGCTTCCAAGTAGGTGCACACTGTCATGGGGAATTTGTATGAATCCCATTATAATAATGCTGGGATCTCTATTTTATAGTTAACAGAAGAACCAAAGGACTAAGGGAGTGGTGTGACATGACAAATTTACTTTTTGGACAGGGACGGGACAAGACTAAAAAGTGCTGCCATATGAGATCAAGTATTTATGTGGTCTAAACTCCGTCTCTGCTACTTCCAATTTATTTCTAAAAATTCTGATGGCTTAACTTTGAACAGCCAGGCTTTATGCCAGATTAGATACTGTCCATCACTTCCATCCCAACTGTACATTGAATCCCAGAGCAGACGCAAGGTTAGCATAAAGGTGTCGCATTGACATGAACTGTATCATGCGTCCTGGCAAATGCAACAGGCGTGCCTGCTCTGGGATAAATATGCTGACAAGAAATCAGGAAGAACACAGATCTAGCACTACTGCTCATGTAACTGTGGTTTTACAACCTCAGCTGAGAAGAGATGCGGTGTGTGGTAAAGGAGACCATGGCTCTTGGGGCATCTTTGCCCTTTCCCATCCTCATTCAGCAGCAGGCAGAGAAATTATAATCACGATGGACCACAGACTGTGACACCCTGAGGATGTTTGTGAATTTGGGACAGTAATTTGGCTTGGTAGTAAAAACGGACCAGAAGAACCAAAGAAGATTGCTGAAGGCATGGGGAAAGAGACCAAGGCAGCTTGAAAAAAGATGTGTTAGGTGGCATGGGAGGCAGAACTGGGTGGCACAGGACTGCAGAGGAAGCTGGACTCCTGGGAAAATCTTGAGATGATCCCTTCATTTGGATCTCACTAGCATTTCCAAGCATCTAAGAGTCTAAAACCTGACTGAAACCCAGGTGCTGTAGTTCTGCCTGGCTGCAGCAAGGCTGAGATCTTGGCTGGGGGCTGACAGCCATGAGAGCTACAGAACTGTCCTGTGAGACACGTGGCTGTCACAGGCCAGGTTAACCCCAAGCACAGACACCTCCTTATCTGCCATCTGCTAGCGTTCATAGTTAACCTATTTTTAACAGCCCTGCATAGGGCAGAGTAGAAACTTCAACTGAGACTTAAGTCTCTTCTGCTTCAATGCATGAGATGGCACCAAGCTGAGTCAAGGGACAGGAGAAACACTAGACACATCTCCGGCTGGGAGCTGCGCCTCGTCTCTGGGCTGGAGGTCAGGGATCAGAGAGGGACTGCTTCAAATGTAGACTGGCTGTGGGCACTGGGAATCAGGTCTGCAAAGCTTGCAGATAATTTAATTCAGGGAACCAGAAATACACGGTCTGTGGTGAGGAAATGGTGAAGAGTGCAACCCAAAGCAGATCGCTCTTTCTCTCACAACTCTGTTTCAAAAGCTGAAGTTATGTGGGGAAAGGGGAATAAGAATCATCTGAAATACATATATGAGAGCTTTGTCAATCCTTCTGAAATGTCTATTATATTTATTTAATCTTTATTGTCTATGGCATAAGATTTCTATTATAACAGCAATAATTGGCATTTTTATGGCACCTTTCCTCTCTAACAACATACTTCTGGAGATCACAAAGCGTATTTATAAATATCCATCAATTAAACCTCACATAATCATTATGCAGGTAATGAAAGTTATTCTATTTGCTTTCCTGTCACTTAAATTCTTTAAATTGTGTGATTGTCTAAATGACACAAATCTTGAAGGCTTAAAAGAAAAACAGCAGCAGAAACCTGGGAAGAATTCGCCTGCCTTGTCATTTTAACATGCTACAATCATTCCTCCAGCTCCATATCAGCTCTGTGGTCAGCTGTCAAGGAGATGTACATTCAACTTTGAGCTTATGACTCAGGACCTATGTGGACACCATTGCACATCATCTCATATCGCAGCTGTGGTCTGCTGGGTTGCACACAGTAAGGCAGGAGACCAGTGCCTGTACTGCCTTGTTTGTAGTGGTTGCTTGTCCCTTAGTCAAAAATAATTCTAGGTTTTCTTGGTCTTTAGGGCATGCTTCTAGATCTTCACTTTATGAAAAAAATGTTAAAAGTGGGTAGAATTTGGGTGTGATAGCGTGTGTGACAGAGCATGATGGAAAGGTTAAGCCTGGTTATTTATCGTAGATAAAAGAAGTAATAGAATTGTAAAAGAAGCATTATTTTTTAAATCATTCTAGCCTGAGGCACAGTTCACTGAAAAGATTGTTCTGAGGCCATACCAAAACATTTATTTTCCAGACTCAATTATTTAGCAACATGAAATAGATACATTACCTTGAGCATCACCTTTCAAGTCTGGAAAAGTTAGTCACTTGGTAAATTATCTTTAAAAACGTGACTGCTTTTCAAAATATCATTCTCTGCACTTCCATCCAGTTTTGGGGAAGCTCTAGGAAAAGTCATTGATGGAGAAGAATTGGATGTGAAGTTTTCTTAAATTGTTCAATGCTTTTTTTTGAGATAAATATACTGAAAGTTGGTGGGTTTGGTTTTGTTGGGTGGTTGTTTTTTTTTTTCATATGGGCCTCCCACCTGCCATACAGGATGTTGTTTTATTGCAGATATATAGAGCATTTGAGGAGATCTGTCTCACTTCTGTGAAAATCATCGTGCTTTTCCCTGATATCTTCAAAGAGGACTTGTATGTGGGCATGACTAGACATCTCCATTCAAAAGCCAGGGAATCAGAGATGCTCACTGATGGCTAGGAAAAATAAAAAGGCATTGACTAGGTGTATTTCTGCTGCACTTCTGACTAAAAATACCCTTAGCAAAATTCTGAAACAGGGAGGAAAACACAAGTGCACAGCAATGGAGCTGACGCTGCCTGGGATAAGAAGTGTCAGGAGGAAGGCTGGGATGAGGGCTGGCTCTTCCCTCACCTCTCACTGGGATTTATGGTAATCCTGTGATCTAGGGGCTGGAACTGCCATTCCAGCACCAGAGGGGTTTATGACTCTTTTGTTGTTTGAAAGTTATTTGTGCATTCACTGCACACATTATGAAATTGCTGTGGGATTTTTTTATCTCTGAAAAGCCAGACTTCTGAGCCACTGGTGTAGCTTCCTAATCACAGGCATGGAAACTCCTGATCTTTAACTAGCAGTGTCACCTAAGTAGTCTTCTTTTTGGCTTTCCTAGGCACTTTTTTTTTTAATTACTTTGGGGAAAAATCGGTAGTAATGATTGTTTTAAAAGCTTAGATTTAATGCTTTGCTATTGCAGAGCAAACCTGCTGAGTCACTGCTAACAGTTTAATTCCAAAGCTGGCAACGTTTCTCATCGATTACCCTGTATAGAAAAATCTCAACATTGCATATGTATGTAATTAACAGTAGATAAGGCTGTTCTATTTAAAGGTTATGAAAAGAAGAGGAAACCTTTGAGTTGTACCCTGATTAATTTAAAGCGAACAGGAATTTTTGACAAAACCCTGCTTGTAGTGTGCAGTATGAAGATTCCCAGTGTGCAGGGATAAGCTTTAATGATACCATGAGAGAAGTCAAAATAAAGAGCAGCAACTACTTAGGAATTCAGTATAAACCTTGGAGGGAGCATGGAATAAAACCCCTTTGTACAGAGCTTCCATTCGGCAAGAAAAATAAATGTTTACTTACTAAAGCATTTATTTCTAAATTGTCAGGTGTGGCTGCCCTTGACAGGAAAGCGGGTGCATGACTGGCAAGGAAAAAGAAAAAATTAACCGGCAAAATAAATACTGTGAAAAGGAAGGAGATAGAGCACAGAGGAAAAGCACTGTGATAGAAAAGGGCAATGGATCAGCAGAAGTTTGCTGGTATCTGCAAAAATCCCAACATCTGATTTTTTTTTTCTTTTTTTTACAGTGAGAAGAAACTATTAAGCATATTTTAAGTCATTCCTGCTTGTATTTTCTCCCTGCTTCTTCCTTTGTAGTTGTGTTTTTTGTTGGTTTTGTTGTGTTGTTTTTTTTCTTTAACGACGAGAAAGAAGATAAATTGCTAGTTGTAAAGAGTGCTGCAGGGGAAACACTGGGGATATAACCACCTAATTATGAATTTCCTGAATGTGCAACATGACCAGGAGCAACTGGACAGGATTAGTGCTGTATGTTTCATCTCCAGCTGTTTCATGAATACCAATCTACAAAATCTTCCAAGAAGAACATTTCTTTTTTTTTAATTTTTTTTTTTCCATGGCTCTACTTTTGGCTTTAACAATTCAAGCAATACTGCTTTGTTTTCTTTAGAGCCTGAACTGAAACGAGAGCTTTCAACACAACTAAACCTAACAAGCCAAAGAGCTGCACAGTGTTAAGGAGATTTAACTGAAGTAGTTATAAAATATCAAAAGGAACATCCTTCTTATTGGCAAAAGTGGAACTAACACTGCAGAGATGCTTGATTATGAGACAATAAATGAGAGTATTTTCTTCTGGTGCAATGGTCAGAAGTTATTGTTTTGAATAAGCACAACTGGTGTGTAATCTTCATGGCAAGCTTCTTGAACTGGTTCAGTGCCAATGCTGTTTGGAAGCTCTTGGCAGATGAGGACTTATTTAAACTTATAAAACCAATGTAGACAAAAAAATGTAAAAAACGCCCTGTGTAAGTCCTCGTCTTGCAAACAAATTATGAAGACAATGGTGCTTCTCATGGAAGAAGGGGCAACAGGAACATTTTCTTTCCATGATTCCTATGTAAAGCTTAAGAAACAACTAATAGAATAATACCCCCAACAAAAAACAACTTCTGGTGTGTAAGAAACCACATCTTTAGAATATGGGCGTTGACATTTAGTGGGACTCTTCTAGCTGCTGGTGAAGTCCCTGGGTCTTTTGTGACTTCCAATACAGTTTGACTGGGCGTATTCATTGCTTAGTAGTAGTCCAAGAGATTCAAAGATCAAATTAAGGACTTGCCCATTAAATGCAATAAAAGGATTTCCAGTAGGTAACTGGTTTTATCACACAGATTGATGTGCAATGTGAAGTTACCATGCACCCCACTAAAGAGCAGCGGGTAATTTTTATTTCAGAATCTGACAGTGATTAGTCCTTTGATCTTGTCCCAGGAATAAGATTTTGGGGGTTTAATTTCTGCACGTTACTGAGCATGACAAATACTGACCTGTGTCCTAAATAGGGAAAACTCTGCTCATTTATACCATGAATACAAACTCCTCACCAAACTGCAATGAATGCAAAAACATGAATATACACTCAGTGAATAACTGGCATTCATTTCCTCTAAATAGAGAGGTACAGATAGAAATCCTGCTTCATGCTAATGTTTACATGCCCTAGATATTTAAAAAGTGTCCTGCAGAATTTTGGATTCCCTGCAGAAAAAGTGACCATTATGAACTACAAACTACATACGCTTGCCTAGCTCTTCTTGCTTGGGCCAGTCTCCACGGGCACTATCTTGAAAATAAAACATTGTAAATATTGAAGGAATTCAGTATGTTTTAATCTGTACAATCTAATCTGCCTTCAGCTTTCATTTTTTTTCAGATAAAGGAATGAGAGAAGACTACTGTGACCAGAGAGTACTGTACTTTTTCGAGTACCCAATTGTTTAAATTGCACCAAGTATAATGGTTTGTGATATATAAAGACAAGGGCCCCCCAGAGGGTACATTAACAATAAAAAATAAGATTATATGGTCCTGTTTCTTTTTCTAGTGGAGGAGTAAGTTATGTGATCACAAGGAGGGGAAGAGATCCTACATCATTTTGTTCTGTATGTTTTCATAAGGAGATCATCCAGTTGTTAGCTTTGAGCACCTGGCAGAGCCCTTCCCCTGGCAGAGTGAGGTCTGAGTGCTGGATGCCTGCTGAGGGGTCACCTAAGGTGTTGCTTGCTGAGTATGTCTCTTTTTCTCCACTCAAGTTGCTGCTGGCCCTGAAAGTAAGAGTCTGAACGGGAGCTCTTGCTATGGGTGAATGCAACCCGTCAGACACTGAGTCCTGAGCCAGCCCACCCCACCCCACAGCTGCTCAAGGATGTAATAATAATGTTTCTCTCCTTGCTCATGGAGAGAAAACTCCTGTGGCCACAGTCCATCCAGTGTTTGAGCAGAACAATCCACCCTATTAGCTGGTGACATGTGGTACTAAAAATGACTGAGGACAGTACACCCCAGGTAAAAACAAAGCAAAACAACAGTATTCAGCTAATTCAGCTAATCCTTTGTATACTGTTAAACAGCACCAATTCCAAGATCTCAGCCTGCCTTCCAGAATACAGAACATGCAGCTTGTGGTAATAGTAAAAGTTGAACTTGAATCCCATCAGAAATGTGAGGGGAAGTATCCTGTGAGAAGAAAGACCATCTTTGCAGCCTTTGCAGTGATGTCTGATCTCCAAGGCCACATCCCGATAGTACAGAGAATTTCCACAAGGCCAGTCTCTGGGATCTGTCATCAAATAGGAAGGGATGGCTGAAGGGGATAATGGCAGGAGAGAGGATTTAGAATTGGTTTGGATCCAGCTCTAGTCATCAGTGCCTAAATGGTTACTGTGTGATGACAAAAGAATTCCTGCTTGAAAGGAATCAGGGGTTTCTGTCTGGTCCTGGCGCATCTGCAGCTTGGGAACGACTGTCCTGAGATGGACAGAGAAACAAGAGAAACACCAAAGGAGGAGACAGCATCATCCCTTCATCCCACTCCTCTGCAACAAGCGTACATGGGAAGGGAGACGGAAGAGACGCCACTTGCTTCCTGAACAAACAGAAAGATCTCACTGTGATAAAAGAAAAACATGCACATTATTGAAAAAAAAAACCCCAGACTCATCAAAACAGAACAGTTAAGTTCATGGCTTCGGACCGTATTTATTTGGAGGATAGTTTAGGTCAGACATTTTCTCCAGCATAATTTGTCTGTCCCTGCCGTGTCACCACTTAACCTAGTCCTTTTTCAGGGGCAAAAGACATTTCCTTCTGGTCTGATTAATGCTCTTCCTCGATGAGCTGGCTCAGGGAGTAAACCATTAGAGAACTAGTTTTATCTGCTATTTATGTAGGAACTTTCCGAGGGAAAAGCAGGCCTTGCTCCCCTCTCTCCCCTGCCCTTTTCCTCTGTTTATGAGCCATGCCCAGGGCAACGTTGCTGAACATGAAGAGCTCCAAGGAGAAGGTATCCGTTTGCTCTATGCCCAAGCTGGCTTTACTCTGTTTTTTGTGAGCCTGGTCAATTCTCACCTGGAACAGGTGAGACTGGAAACATCCCTGTGCTGGAGGCCTCTGCTTTGACCCTCCGGATGAGGACCTGGCCTTCCTCTGGCACACTGCCTAGAAAAGCTACAAATCAGTCCTGTGGTTTCACTTCCTTCCTCTTCTTTGTTTCTTTTCATGTTGCTTTCTTCAGGTTTGATTTTGTTTACTCTTCAGTTTGAATTTTATCTTTTCTTCGTGACATTTTCCAACTCAGAGTAATGATTTTTTCCTTTCTAAACCAATGCCTTCACTCCCCCCCGTCTGTCCCTTTTCTCTATCTTTTCCTTCACAACAAAACAGTCCATGAGACCAAGTAAAGGCTTTACCACCCTAGTGAATAATCAGTCTCATCTGACTCTGTAACTCAACCCAGGATCATCAAAAAGTCTGCATGTTTTGGGTCACTAATAAAACATTTGTCTACTTTCAGATTTTACTCATTACAAAAGTTTTTTGCAATTAACGACGAACAATACTTGGTGTTGGCTGACTGTTTTACATTGAAAAACCTTTCCCATGGGAAAATGAAGATTTGTTATTTTTGTGAGAATTATCTGTGTCAGATAACTTTATTTTCATTTCTCTGTGTTTTGGTCACTTAAAAATAATAATAAAACCCAGCCTAGTTTGGCATGATGTTTTGGTTTTACCGAACTTTTATGCCAAACTAATTTTTATTTAGTGTGAGTTTCAACAAGAAGTGGAACATCAAGGAGTCCTAAGGGAAAAAAAATGTTTCTGTTGATGTTTTAATGGAAGCTGATGAAAATAGATTTTGGCTGCCTAAGACTCCATGGGATTTTTTAGTTTCTGAAAGGAAACCTTGCTCTGATGGATAAAGTAGATCAACCACTGGTAAAAGCTGTAAGGAAAAATAACATTGAAGAATACAGTGATGGAGAGAAGGCAGAGCACAAGACGTATGGGTGACGAACTTTTGCAGAGGAAGGTTAGCTACCCAAAGGACTAAGGCCAAATCAAAAGACCCTTCACAGCGTGGCTGTGATCTGTGGTGTGGGTGAGACTGAGCCCTATTTTAAGTTTCCTGTAGCCAGATTAAAGCTCTAGTCATGATTCCCACACTGCTTGGATGCAGTGCTGAGAGGTAAATGACCACTGTGGTTCCTCAGGGCTCTCTTCCAGCGCCAGGGGATAAACTTATTTTGGTCTGCAGCAATTTAATGAAGTCAGAGCATTTCTTAACCTCTGAAAAAAGCTGCCTAAAACTTCTCCTCCTCACTCCCAACTGATGGAAGCGTCGGAACACCACGCTGATGGGACCAAGGGTTCTTTGGTATCTTGTCTTTGCAGCAACCCTCAACAGATGCCTAGGGGAGGGCATACAGGCATGGGAGACAGGCGCAGGTCTGAGCCTTAAATTGCGTGGACGAGGGGCTTTCCCAGTCAGAAACGGCATTTTTGTGACAACAGTGACCGACCTCTGCCAGGCCGGCGGGGGCCGCTAACGGGGCAGGAGCGGGGCTCGGGGGGTGATCCGTGTTCCAGGGGGATATCTGGAAATAAGCAGCGATGGAGGAATTGGGCAGCACTGAGGGCGGACGAGCAGAAACGGGAACCCGGTGCGGAGAACGGCAGCGCAGCCCGGCCCCCGCCAGGCTGCCAGGCCTAAGTGGGCCGCGGCCGGCGCCGTACCCGCCCCTCCCGGCTCCCCCCGCCCGGCGCACGGGGACGGGGCGGAGGCGGCGGCGGGGCCGGCCCGGGCTCCTTT